>JAQFVV010012826.1:285000-597434 GCA_028023455.1 Epiperipatus broadwayi
GGATGTTAAACCAGTCTGCAATAAAATTGTATTTTTTTTTAGAACATAGAATATTCACTATACTTTGAAACACAATAACTGCTTGACCCATGTGTGGGATATTTTTAGTAAACTTTATTGAGTAAAAAAAAACAATAAATAAGATTCCATTTTATCATTCAATACAGACTCAAGTTTTCCCCTCAAAATGGGTCATATATTATTCAACTCACATATATTCATTGACTTTTTTACAAATGAAATCATTGATATTAGATATAGTTCTTGACTTTTATATATTTACTTTGATATAAAGTTTACAAGATTTGACTGAAGTGATGTAAACTTATTTAATTGTGCCAAAAACAAATTTGGGTATGCATTTATTTGAGGATGGTATGAATCAGGCATGTTTGATATATTTAATTCAATATCCTCAGTCCCCAAAAATCCTTGAAGTTTTTTTATAAATATAGATAGGAGAGTTTTAGCATGCTATTTATTATGACTCACATATTTCCATGTTTAATAGCTGGGAATCTTCCATGTTTAAGGATAACTCAATGGTCTATGGAGGTATTACCTTGTTCAGTAAATAGATTTTTCTTTTTTTTTTATTGCTGTCTCATAGTATTACATATTGTTTATTATATACATGCTCTCCACATTTTTAATGCTTGCAATTATATCTTTTGTTGATGTGCACTGACTTATTTTTTTGTGCTTGGAAAGTAATGTAATATATTGTGTGTAATATAATATTAATAAAGTCAATCCATATTTGTATTGAATTTAAACTAATATTTTTTAATTTTAAAAGCAACATGTTAATTTCTAACAAAAAGATTATCAAATGATGCTGCTGATATTTATTGGATCAAACTATAGTAAAATTATGACTACTGAGTGATCTAAAAAGAGGCAAAATTTAGAGAGTGATTGATTAGATAATATAATATGAGCAATAAAAAACTAATTTAGTGACTGAGGAGAAGCTACCATTATGAAAAGAACATGAATTCTTCAGTTACCAAGAATGGGTTTTATGAAAAAGCGGATTTGAGGCAAAAATTAATCTAATTATTATAATAGAATTCAATGCAATGCAGCCAAATACTACATTTTAGTGAGACTACATAGTGCTGCAAGATGATAATTATGAGTTTGGTGTTGACATATGTAATTTTAAAGGATTAGATAATATCTTCTAATAGTGAGATGACATTCTTAGAGAATGAAAAAAAAAACATATCTATTAATAAATTTTAATATGATAATCTGATAATTTAAGTCAAGAGGAAAAAAGCTAAACATTGTGTTATTAATTTATGATATAAAGTATAAATGCTTACACAGTCAAATAAGTATAAAAAACAGAAATCATAAAATTTATATGAAATTCATATTTCATTTCAATAAAATAGAAATATGGTGTATAAGATCACTGAGCATATAAATATTGAGATAAATCATATTTGGATGTTTTTAAATAAATATTATTAACTTAAACTGGTCAGCCTATATATTTGTTCTTTAATATATGTTCTACATCTTTATATACTTGCCATATATATATATATGTTAATTCTAATATTTTCACAGATAAAAGATGTTATATTATTATTACTATTAGCGGGATATTCCCTGCAAATAGTAATAATAATATGACATCTTTTATCCATGAAAATATTAGAATTAACATTATTCATCTTTACGGGAAAGATTGGTTTACAGAATGGAGGTGTTTTGAAAGAATGTGTGTGAAGAAAATTAAAGCCGTTTGTGATCTTCAATTTCACTACATGTACTATCCCACAAATAGTAATAATAATATGACATATTTTATCCGTGAAAATATTAGAATTAACATTATTCATCTTTACAGGAAAGATTGGTTTACAGAATGGAAGTATTTTGAAAGAATGTGTGTGAAGAAAATTAAAGCCGTTTGTGATCTTCAATTTCACTACACGGAATATCCCGCAAATAGTAATAATAATATGACATATATATATATATATATCAAGTTTACGTATATAAAACTTGTTTTTGTTTTTCATAAATGTACCTTTAAGGTTTCTTGCAATGATATATATTGCAGAGGCTTTGACTATGTGAAGAAACTGAACTGATATCAGACCCATATAGCTATCTGGCTTGATAAGCTGAGTTTGAAGACATTTATGTGTCTAATTCATGCTTGCAAACTGATAGAAACTTGTTGCATAAACGCTTGAAGTTAGTGTTTAGGTCTAGTTTCTAACTCCTATCCTTCACTGATGATAGCAAATCAGCTTGAAATCAGCTGATCTGAGGGTGGAGCCAATGAAAGAGACAGTGAATTCTGATGCTGACGTTTAGTAAACAAAAATATGCTGTTTGGAGGTCTTGGTAAAGCTTCATCTATTGATCATAAATACAAGCGATAGCAAGTTTATGTATATAAAACTTGTTTTTGTTTTTCATAAATGTACCTTTAAGGTTTCTTGCAATGATATATCCCAATATCAATAACATTCAACAATTTCAAACTGTTGCCAAGAAAAACTCCTTTTAACAAAATAATATATATATATATATATTGTAACCATTGATATGCTACCTGTTTTTATTGGAGCATTTTTAACAGTGCAGTATATAATACTTAGCCATAAAAAGAAAATAAAAGATAAAATAAAACTAACAACTAGAGACATAAAACTATATCATTCAATATGTAGATAAAATGGTCTCACTTAATAAGCAATATTTCATATCTTTGGAGTTAGTTATCTAATAAAAGGTATTAATAGAATATATAACTGCTATTCATATTTAATTAATAAAGTGCATGTTTATAATGTAAATTTTTTATAAAAGTTAAAAAAAGAAAGCAGCTAGCTTAATGAACATTTTAAGTTTTAGTGTTGAAATTTTGTTGGGTTATTTAAAGTTGAAGTGGATTATTATAAGAAGCTTACCTTAAATAAGATCAGTTTTACACTCTTAGATGTGTGTGCATGCTTGGGTGTATATGTTGATTTTAGATCTTTAATTTTATATATTAAAATATTCAATTTATTTATTAACTTTCAAAATAAAATAGATAATAAAACTTGGCAAATAAAATATTTAATATTCTAAACTTCTGATAAAAACAGCAATCAAAATATGAAAAAAAAAATCAGTAAAATTATTACACGTATTTTATGTTTATTATTATTTTTTTTTTTAAAAAAAAAAAAAACTTTATTCACGTTAAGTATTATTAAACTTGAAATTGAAACACAGAATGCTGACACGTGATATTATTTTTTTTTTTTTTTGATATTGGAAAAAAGAGCACGGAACTGGAGGTGAATTGTGAGAGTTGGATCACGGAGTGTCCTAATAAGAAGAAAAAAAAAACTGTAACTTTTATTATTTGCCTTTTTGTTTTTAAAACACATCAATGATTTGCTGAACAAGAAATTAAGGTATCAAGTTTTTGTGCTTTCTTTAACTAAACGATCTAAAGTTCATAATAATGTGCCAAGATAATACTTTTAACTTAAAATATAACTTTAAAAACTTTCAACAAAATAAAATGGTAATCTTAATTGAAATCATAAGGAAAATTCTAAATAATTATTTAATGCTAATAAAGCGTATTTTTAATGGCAGTAAAATTAAGACCAAGTTTAAAAAAAAATAATAATAGAAATGTTAAGACTGTTCAAGACTAAAATAATGTAAATAAATGTTTGATCTTAATTATTAACTTTAAAAAAAAAAAAAAACCAACAAAGTCTAAATGAAAAAAAAAAACATAAGAGAAATTGAATACTGTTTTCTGAAAATTAAAAATTTGTTGATAAAAACTGGCATATCATTTATTTATGGCGGAAATGTTGCTTTGTCGTCTGCTTCTCCAGAAAGAGGGAAAACTGTTAATAAAATATTTTTTTAATAAAACCACGGATAACTACTAGAATTTAATAATAATTGTACAAAATTGTCATATTCAAACTAGCTAGTTAATATTAAATCGTGTCATATAATGGATCCATAGCTGTTCATGTAAAATAGTATATTGTATTCGTGTGCTTGTCTACTATCATAGTGAAGTTGTAGCTGCTTTGTTGTTTCTTAAAATAAATAAATAAATATATTGGTTTGAAAAATACTAATGCGTCAATATTATTCACATAGCTAACAACGTGGGACCTCACGCCGTAAATTATCTGCCTACTGTTGAGGAAACTTTACTAATGAACTGAATGTATCATCATCATCATTATTATTGTAATTTGTATTTTTTTTTTAAAAAAAGTAATATAATAGTTATATATTTTATGCTTTATTTTACATGTCAATGTATCTTACTTTACCATCTGAAATTGTCTCAAGGAGTTTACAATAAAGTGTGTAGAGATTTTATTACACACACGTAATTTTAAATATATTGGCAAAGGGTTTAAATTTAAAATTGCCTATTCTTTATAACTTGGGACAAATAATCATTACAGGTGTGTTTATCAGAAGTTTTAATAATTTTCTTAATATCATTCGTAGCAAAAATTAGATTTTGAATTTGTCTGAGAACAAATTTATTTTATTAACCATTTAATTAATAATATTTATTGCATCAATCTATCCACTTAAATTTATAAATATTTATTATGCTAATTGTTTGTGTGCATATTCTTTATCTTATGCAAATATTTACTATGCTATTTTTATGTGTTTATAGTCATTTTGACTAATGCTTTCCTGTGGGTTTCGGATATTATTTAATGTGTGGATTTGAATATTGATACAAGCCATTAATCTTTATCATTAGGGATAAATTCGTATCTTGCCATTGTGAGAAATAGTTATCAGATAGTATACTACTTATGATGTTTACGGGATGGAAATGATCTCCCATTATTATTATATGTATTTGCCATGAGAGGACAGTGTTCCAAAATATTTTTATATAGCTTATTTAGTCAGATTCCATGGAGAGAATCATTTGTCTTTGGTGTGTTTTCCCTTTCTTTATGTGGTAAGACTGCGTCTTCACATACACTTATGCTTGAGAGATAAGCATGGGAGCCACCATTATTATAGTCAGGTGTCTTGCTCTAAGGAGCTTATTTAGTGATGTTGTTCCTCATGTGCTATTTAAAATACTAGATTGTCCACCACAGAAGGTGTAGACTATTGTATTTATAAATGTTATGGCAATGATAGCTAGTTATTGAGGTAGTAATTTTCAGTGCTTTGGTTGGTCATAATAATATCCGTATTGTGCTACTGTGCTTTGCCAGTAGTATACAAGTAAATCCACAAGATTTAATAATTTAATTCCTTAATTTAAAGCATAGCATGATAAGAATATGCAGACACAATGCTATTTATAGATGTCATATGGAGAAATTCGCCGAGGGGTTTGTAAGTTCCATAAATTTTAACTTTAATATTATTATGTGGACTTTAAATAAGTTAACTAGCAACGTATGTGTGACTTCTGATGAATGTTTTTATTTATCCTTTGTTTTAAAATTAACAGTGTGAGGCAGTTGTAATGTAATGATGACAGTTATTATCATCATATTAGCCAGCTAAGTTAGAAGCAGCAATAAATTATCTTGAAGTTAATCTTCATAATTTTGTTATATGATTTTAATAGTAAGATATCATAAAGGTGCTTTGATGTGAATATATGAAAAATGTTAAGTAGCTTATGGTGCAAGCTAGCCAACTATTATAACTATTATTTTCAAGTTCATTAATGTTTGTTCAATGCCTCAGATGAAGTAGAATAAATTGTGATTTCAAATAAATATTCAGCCAGAAATCATAATAATTTATAATCATAAGTTTATTGTGCAATTTTCAAAACCAAGAAGCAATATTTTGAAATAAAATGAATTTAAATTATTAACTCCTCAGAGTTAAAATGGAAAGGATCTGGTAGCTATGATGTGTAAGCTGTGATTAAATTAGTGTGCTGTAAATAAAATTTTTTGTTATGTCTAATGTAATAAATGTATTTTTAAAATTTATTAAATGTAGTTTTGAGTATTTTTCTGTGTGAAACTCTTCTCTTTGGTTCCACAAACCCACAAAATGAAATAAAATGTATATTTTCAAATCAGATAATTATAATTCTCAAGATCCAAAGATTACTAATAATTAATAAAAAAAAAAATGATATCAATTTGTTTTAATTAAAATTTTAAACTGACAAGTGTTCAGTTAAGTATTACAATGGATGTATCCATCCATAATTCAGACTGCACATTATTAACCTATTATCAGAATTTAAACATTGTAAATGAGGTATTTTATCTGTGTTGTTTAGGATAAGAGAGGGAAATGAAATGTACCCTTTTCCCTTTATTAGTTGAATGCCATTCTAGGTAAAAGGCTGTAAATATTCTAAATTTATTTACATGATTTTTTTTTAATTAAATATTGGTTGAATAAAGTAAGCATTTTCTTTAGTAATCTGCATGATTATTATTAGGATGTTAATCAGATGCATTAACTCATAGGATATGTATGTTATTAAAGCCTGCTAGAATGTCATTCATTTGCCTTGCAACACTATACCACTACTTTATTTGATAAAATACCAGAAAGAAAACCCTGAGATTTTTTTATTTTGCATTACATAAAAGGCCCATTGTTGTTCGATCATATTAATGGATAATATTAAAGATATAATAGAGTTTGTTAGTCATAAGAGTCTATTGGAAAATACTTTTGAAAGTGCAAATATTTATAGCTCAGAGAGTTTGATTGAGATGAAGGTGGAGATGTACTTGATTCTAAATTATTTATCTGAGAAGGATTGAAGTTTTATCTCTTCCCAAAATTATATGCTTTATTTAGAGTAATTTATATTATTAGAGTTAAGCTCTTCCTTGGTCTTAACTGTATATCTCTGTAGCTAATTCTTTATATGTAACTGACCACTGAGCTTAGTCTGTTCTATAATACTGTAAGAGTCTCAACCCCACCCAAGTATTATGTAAAGGATAGGTGTTTAAAAATCAGAACTTGTTAAAGTTTTGTTAGAAATATTTATATAGGTTAGGGATGGGGTCTCAACTTAAGAAAATAACTATGAGATTATTAGTTTCTTTTCGTTTTCTCCAAAGGTTAGAATATATATATATATTGTGAGTGTTCAAATTGATGATCCAGATATATATATAAAAAAAAAAAAAAAAAGGAAAAAAAAAGAAAAGAAAAACATAGTAAACAATTCAGCATAATATAAATTTAACTAAATCGGATTGATATTATTTTATACTTTTCATATATGAATGCAGACACCATAGTAACATTATTACATACAGTTTAATGTTTACATATATGTTGTGTATATTTTATTTATAGATTTTTTTATAAAAATATTATTATTAAAGGGAAATATATAGATAGGTGTAAATCATTGATGTGTATCAATAATTTAAAAGGTTATTATATCAATTTTGTATTTTGGTTTGTAAAATAAAATAAAAAAATTGTAATCGAATTTGGATTTAATCTTCACGTATCTTCTTATCTATAACCGTGTGTGGTCGCCAAGATAAAACAACGTCAGAAAGAGAGCATATAAAAAAGACGTTTCAGAAGATAAAAGGACACACAAGCTTTATCATTTTGCAATAGTAAAGGACAGATCTATTTTCCGTGTCTTTAAAAAAATAAAAATAAAAAATGAACTTTTTTCAATATTTTTGGATGTAAACTGTAAAACATGGAAAAATAAGGGAATTGTCTGTCCGTTCAATCATTCAGCGGACAGTTGAAGGGGGGTCTCGGAAGGCGGCAACAATGTGAATAAAAAAAATGGATTTGCATAAATATCGGAACAGGAACCCAATGGATCACTTCACCTTATAATAGGAATAGTCAAAGTGCACTCACATCTTCAGGAGAAAAGGAGAAAGAGAAAGGGAAAAAAAAAAAAAAGAGGAAACTTTTTAATGAAGTATTGCGGGGTTTACAATTACTATTTCTGACGGAGAAACCTTTCTATACACTATAACTGAATTCAATCGATAGACCAATAAAGAGTGAACGAACTGATTTAGAAATATATGGTATGATTTTTTTTTTGTTATATAAAATGTACGTGTGTTATATTTTTTTTTATGTAGTAAAATATGATTTTTTTTTATCTAAAAGTAGTATAAGTTATTAAATGAAAATGATTGGAAAGGCTCAAAAATATTCATTATTTCATATTCATTTATCCGTAATTATTTTGATAAACAAATAGATTTTAATACCCTCTTATTCCACATTTCGGTATAGATTATATGTACACTTTATTTTAGTAAAATATCTAGGGACCTTTCCCATCAGTTATTCATTCATTTTTTTTGTGTGTGTCGTTATTGTTATTGCAACACGTATATAGAGAAACACATAGCAATATGATCAGTTTATTTAGTCAACCAATCTAAAATATAAAGTCATTTCGGATGTATGTTATCATTAATATTGTCAATTTTTTTTTATAATCTAATAAATTGAGTTAATTTAAATACCAAGACTGGTTTAATTGTTTTGTCTTATTTGGATTGCGTAAGACGGCGTAGCTATTTGGGTAACGGGATTCAAACTCAGCTTGGTGAGCAAATTGGAATATAAGATAAGGTATGATTAGCTTACTAGTATTTTATTTTGTTTCTATATAAATTTCATATTTATGGTTGCATTCGAATGTTATATATACATATTATCATTTATCTTAGTTAATATCACAAGGTCAATCATTTCATGTTTGTCTGACTCCGTCATAAAAATCTAAATAGATTATACTTTATCGTTTGGTTTAGAATAATTCGTCTTGGATATTTTCTTAAACTCTTATAACATGAAGAGAATAAATTTCATTGACCGATTCAATTGAATATTATTTCAATCTATATAAATATCAAATATAATCCTATGTTTTAATTGTTATCAATCAATTTTACTCAATTGTTTAAAATTTTCAAACAAGTTGTATTAAGGCTCAAAGGTTAATAAACAGCTAATAGAAGCTCTATATGTCTTTTATATAATGTGATGGGACATTGAAAGTTAGAAATGAGCTAATAGAGTGTTGATATTAAACTCCAATGAAGTAGTCTATTTTAAACCTAAGCGAAGCACGAATTAAGCATCATTTTGTTGGAAGATGTTTGTGAGTTATTTATAGATTATTTTGTAGTTTATGGGTAGATCAGCGGCGTCCATTAGTTTGTGTATACATTTAAGTGAATGTATAAATTTTCAAAATGTTTATCTTTCTATTTAGCGTTTGCTGAAATAGATATACGCATATTTGGGTTCAAGCATTATTTTGTTTTGTCATTTAAATAATGTCTGTTTGCAAAACAAATGTTTTGTAAAGTGCTATTACAGGTACTTAGAAGCTTTTCCATTGATTTATAAAAGCAACATCTTTAAATAATAAAGTAGAGTTAAATTACTATAATAATTAACAGGCTAATAAAATATATATGTGTTGGAATCTATGTTAGTTATTAATGGGATTTGGTTTTGATTAGATTGCCAATCAAGTAGTTAGCCTAATCCTATATTATTGTTTAGGGCAATAGTAGTTGGTTTCACTGCTCTATATAATTTATATTGTAATTGTGGCGGATTTGTTGATGCTTGGAGCAGATGATCTCATTATTTCTTCATTTTACATTTAACTTAAGTAAATTAAACTTTAAGAGAGATTATTTGTGCTTTGGGATGGTTTATTATATAATGGCGACCCGATTGAGCTAGACCAGATTAATTTATATTGGATTTTTAGATTTTTTATCAGATCAGATTGATCATCCTAACCATCACCTTCATCCATCAATTCAGTCAATTACAAATTGGCACCAACGTTTTGGGCCTTTCTTTCTTCAATTGAAGTGGAATATAGCATTCGACAATTCCGACGGTTACAATATATATATATATATATATATATATATAACTCCAACATATATATATATATATATATATATATATATATATATATATGTTGGAGTGAATATTTTATTGATAGTTTTAATCAGTTGCCAAAATCGGGCAGAGGAAAGAGAAGAGAATAGTATAAGTTGGTTGAAAGGGAGAGATCTAGAGATAGTTTATTTGTCTTAAATATATTTTAATTAAACTTAATGTTAATATTTTAAGACTCAATTTGTTGCTTATATACACATTAATACACAGAGACAAATTAAATCATTTGTATATGCATATTTGTAATTTATGAAAATTTAATTTTCCAATATTACTTTAAGTAATAGAAATGTTTAAATTCAGTTCTAATATCATTCTTAAATTTTTTTTTTTTTATTGATTGAATTATCAGATTTACTTATATTAATTTTGTTTTTTGAAAAACATGATAATACATATAAGACTAGTTGATATCTAAGTTAATAAATAATTCAGGTTTATTTTTCATTTCCATATAAGATAAAAAATAGAATAGTAATAAAAAGATGTTTATTTTATAAAGTTGTATAACGACCAAATGGATTTGGGCTATTCATTCATCATATTTCCAGATCTAGGAGATAATCTGATTGCATTATCTTTCCTGAATTTCCTCCTACAACAGAAGTAGTTATTAAAACCGACTCATAATACAACTATTTTGAAGACCGAAAAAATAATGTTAGATAAAATATATGATAAATAAAAAAGTGGTTAGATAAAAAACACTTAAAATCTCTCCCAAATTTTCTGCCTCACCTCTAAAGTAGATCTTCGTTTTTGCATTCCATGTTTATTTACTAATAATCATATGTAGCACTCCAATAATGAAAAAAATGTTTATACTATAATCTTTATATAAGAATATTATATATAAAAAAGTGTATGTGCTACGTATACACGTGTGCATATTAAAATGTATTGCCCACATTCTGTGAAATAAGCAATATGTATTTTATTGTAACCAATATTTATTAACAAAATGTAAGATATTATAGACATTTGTACATGAGGGATACTTGGAAAAATTAGCCTAGTTTGCAGCTCCATTGTACTTTATAGAATCACTCATAACTATTTAATTATTCAGTTGTCCTATTCCTTTATTTTATTTTTATTTTGGAGTTAATTTAAAACAAACAATTTAAATTTGCAATCTATTTATAGACATTTTGAAAACAATTACTTGTTTTAATTAAAACAAATATATATTCAAATGTGAAAGGAATTATTTTGTTGCAGATTTTATTTTATTTGAAAAGGATATTCTATTATTATTTAAAGTATTACATATCTATATTCTCATCAAAAAAATATTCAGAAATATAGTACAGTACTTATAAACTTTAATATTTTACAAAATCAAGCATATATAGGGTATATGAGCACAGATTTTCACACAACCCACGACTCTCCACACTATCTCATAACACTGATATACTTGAACACATATGTGTTGAAAAGATAAATAATCACCAATATATGTATTTCATGCTAAACCAGCAATCATCAGTTGGTCCAGATTACCATCCTTACACATATATGCTATAATTTCTCAGATATGTATTAAGATAGCCAATTCTCATACTTTAATGGACATGCTTCAATCTACTCCACACTACAACTCTTCAACTGTCCATCCAATTGAAAATCTGATGATGGCAGTTATTACATAGTAGAGATGTCTGCCCATCCCTTGTATATGTATTAAATGGATTATGCCCTGTACATTGAGGGTCAGATTGATCTTAGGTCAACATGGGTGTGACAAGAATCTCAGGCTCAGGGTGGTCTTTGAGCATTCCATCAACAGATTTTCAATTGGATGGACAGTTGAAAAGTTGGAGTGTGGAGTAGATTAAAGCCTATCCATTAACATATGAGGATTGGCTATCTTAATATATATCTGAGCACTGATAGCATATATGTGTAGAGATGGTAATCTGGACCAACTGATGATTGCTAGTTTAGCATGAAATACTTATATTGGTGATTATTTATCTTTTCAACATATATGTGTTCAAGTGTATCAGTATTATGAGATAGTGTGGAGAGTGGTGGGTTGTGTGAAAGTCTGTGCTCATATACCCTATATATTACATATATAAACACAGGTATATAATAAGCCTGTGTGTTTAAGTTAAAAGAAGCATAGTATAAAGGATCATATATACCACAAATACCCTCTTCTTTCAGTATAATATTATATTTAAAATTGTTTGGCAACATTTAGAAATGAGAACAGTGAAATAAAAATCATTAAGAATTCCAAATTACTTTTGTTTTTCTGTTGTTTAAAAAAAGCATAGTAGAATGGACAGTTAATATTACTATTGTTTTTTTTTATTATTATCTACAGCGTAAATTATTTTTTAACTCCATTTCTTGCTGCATAGTGCCTGGTGAAGCATCAGTACTAAAAAGTTGGTAATCATCTGAAATCCAGGCATCGCTGCTTGGATAGCATTGTTTATGTATCCAAACACATAAAAATGCCATTTCTGCAGCTTGACTTATGGATAATACATTTATTTATATTGTATTATACATTGCAGGCCATTTTACATGACATTGCACAAAAATATTATGGTTTGTTTTGTGCTTCAAAACTATGCATATTTGTTTTATTCATAGCTGATTACCATATCGCTTGAGGGTGTTTTAATTGCAAGTTGGTACAACTTTTCAAATCTCCATAATAGAATAATGTCATTTATATTTAAATAATGTTGTTAATTACTAATAATTTTCATATGGTCCCCACCCTTCCCTAAAAAAATGTTAATATGTAAAAAATTGTCAAAGGGTATGTTCGAACACACTTCAACAAAACTCACACACTAAGTCATGTTTCAGCACGGAAAATATACAAGACCAATAAAATGTCTGAGAAGAACATGCAATTTTTAAACTTTTCAGAATTGCTGAGTACAGAAAGTGAGACTAGGTCTTTTTTTCAGGTACATAATGTCATCCCAAAAGTTTGTGTATTTTTTTGTTATTTCATTAGACATTGTATTTGAATTTTTTTTTCATCAGGGTTAAAATGAATTATTATTTTTGTTTACTTTTTGTTAATAATAACAAAGTATGACCCACACCCCAAAGCAGTTTATTGTAGAAGCCAAAAAAAAGATAATTCAAATGAAATGTAAATAAAAGTAAAAAGTGAGAAAAAGTTGTTTAAAAAAATTATTGACTTTTTGTTACAATTATTTATCTGAGGGTGGGGGTTCAAAACAATTTTTTAGCCCTCCAAAACACAAAAGTTACTTTTGATTTAATAAGAAGAAAAACAATTTGGTCAACCAAAAAACAAAAGGTAGAAAAAATTCGAAATAATTCCCAAATAATTATATTATATTTTTTCAGCAGGGTTAAAACAAGTAAGGTTAAAATAAATTACTATTTTTGTTTACTTTTTGTTAATAATAACAAAGTATGAACCCCCCCCCCCCGAAAAAGCTGTTTATTGTAGAAGCCAAAAAAAAAAAGATAATTCAAACGAAATATAAATAAAAGTAAAAAGTGAAAAAAAGTTGTTTAAGAAAATTTATTGACTTTTGTTACTATTATTTATTCGAGGGTGGGGGTTTCAAAACAAATTTTACCCCCAAAAAACACAAAAGTTACTTTTGATTTAATAAGAAGAAAAGTAATTTAGTCAACCAAAAAAAAAAAAGATAGAACAAAGTCAAAACAAGTCCCAAATAATTGTATTATATTTTTTCAGCAGGGTTAAAACAAGTTTTTTGTCGTCTGTGAAACAGTCAAAAGTTTTAAAATCAGAAAAATAAACACAAAGTTAAATAACCAAAATTTTTTGAATAAACAAAAATATCAGATTAAAAAATCAATGAAAATCAATATAAAAATTTGTTTAATAAAAAAAAAAATCATGTTATAATTGAAATAAAAATTTGTTTAATCCAAGAAAAATCATGTTATATAAAAAACATTGTGGCCCGGTAATGTTATATTTGATTGATTTTGTATAACATCAATGTCATTAAGTATCAATGCCTGGATTTTATATGATTGCTAAAAAGTATTACTTTTATCTTCTAACAACATTCTAGAAAGTACTTTTATGTTATCATTTAAGAATTTCAGCATACTGAGACTATATGAAAAGCATTTGATTTCATATTTAAGATAAAAAAACATATTCTAAATACTTTTGCTTACTTTCTGCTATGCATTTATTTCATTAAAACTTAGTAAAGAAAATTTAAGAATGAAGAAAAAAATTATTTAGAGAATTGAATAATTTGTCACTGAAAAATAATTTTCTTTCCATCAAATGTATAATTTATTTTATTTGAATATTTTTTGCAACCAATTTGACTCTTTGAATTCAGTCAGCAAATATATTTATTTGGTTCTTTGATGCTGCAATTGTCTAGCTTAGAATGGCTTAATTGTGGCTACCTGTAGAAGTCATTTGATAGTTCTGTGTTCATTTGACTGCAAAAAACTGGAACTAAAACTTATATTGATTGATATTAATTCTAACTAAAATTTCTAGATATCTTCATCAGTCAGAAAACAGTATTGAAAAAACACAAAAGAAATTAGTTTTCAATGACTATTTTTGTATTCAGAAATAGTTACTGCACTTAAATGACAATGAATTTTGATTAAATACTGATATTATAAATTATAAGTTTATGCATTCTCAGTTTACATTTTTTTTTATAAAATTAAAGGAAATATTTTTTTTTCTTTTATGTATTTAAATTTTAGATTTTCAAGCTTCCTACAGCCATCTACTCCATCTTATACACATGACCACATACATGAAATACATGATCCCTAATATAAATATTTCATGCTAAAACAGCACTCATCAATTGGTCCAAATCACCATCTTTAATACACATATACAATCAGTGCACAGTTTAAATTAAAATAGCAAATCTTTATATATTAATAGATCAAATTCAATCTTTTCCACTCTCCAACCCTTCAGCCATAACTTATTATTGAAAATCCAAGAATGAAATGCTCAATCTCTTGTTGATGCCGATATTATTGTTATATGCATATTGACTTGAAGTCACTCTGACCTCTCACCTATATGACTTTAATACATCCATTTAAATATACAGAAGAGAGATGGCAGAATACAGGCTGAATATTGTATACTAAACTTAATATAATAAAGAGGGATTTGCTATACTAAACTTAATATAATTAAAAGGGATTTGGACTCAGACTTTCAACTTTTCTACAGCCATCCATTCTATATTATACAATTGATACACATGGCTACATACATGTGGAAAAAAATAAATCTCCAATATTAAGGTACTATACATTAGGGGTCAGAGTGACTTAAAGTCGGCATGGGTATGGCCAATAATATTGGCATCAACAAAGGCTTTGAACATTCCATCCTTGGATTTTAAATTACATGGGTATCAAAAGAGCCAGAGAGTCAAGAAGATTGAAGTTGATCAGTTAATGTATGAACATTTGCTATCTTAATACAAGTTGAGGACTGATTGTATATATGTGTGAGGGTAGGTGATGTGGACCAATTAATATGTGCTGGTTCTACACAAAATATGTTTATTGGAGATAATTTATTTTTATCATGTGAATGTAGTCATATGTATCAATTGTAAAAGATGGAGTGGATGGTGGTAGGAAGCTTGAAATTCTGAGTTCAAATATCTTATAAGACAATAAGTTTAATGTAGACAATATACATGTATTTAGAAATTACATATTCAGCCTGTATTTTGCCCATACCTCTTCTGTATAATTAAATAGGCATATTAAGATCCTATATGTGAGGGATCATAATGACTTAAAGTCAACATGGCTAGGATCTTAATACATCCATTTAAATAAACAGAAGAAAGATAGTCATAATACAGGCTAAATATGTAATATTTGAATATATATATATATATATAAGACATTTTGCGGGTTCATCCATGCTAAAAAAATTTAAATATTAATATACCGATGTTTTGACTTGATCACACAAGTCATCCACTGGATGATAAAAGGTAGAAAGATGGTTGTAGAGGTGCTACAATCACTGATTTGAAAAAAAATGTTAAAGTTCCACCAATAGCAAAAATGTTAAATTAAGAATGTTTTTTAAAAAAATCTTTCAAAATAGGAGAAAGTTTGCATGTATCATCTCACTTATTGATACAATCTGGCCTTTTAAGTATCTCAATGGCTTCTCTAATTTTGCACTGATACAGATTATCACATCTGGATATGATCCTGGTACTAGAAAAATTAATTTTATGACATGAATCCATAGTATGGAGTTAGAGTTCTGATGATGATGAGAGTTCTTTAACTGCATTAGCATACTCACCTCTCCTAACCCTGATGCTATGATTACTCATACCTATGTAAGAAACCTTACATTTTTCACATGAGATTTGATAAACACCATGAGATTCAAGAGGGATTAAATCCTTAGACTTGGTTATTATATTGCTGATCTTTTGATGAGTAGAAAATGCTGTATCTATATTATAGTGTTTTAACACAAATGAACCCGCAAAATATGTTTTTTATATATGCAACCCGTGAAAATCTTTGTATCAACATATATATATATATTGTAACAAGCACAGACGTTCGTTACATTGTTTTTTTTTTTATTTATTAAACATGAAAGTAAATTAAAAAGTTCACATTTAAAAATTTTCTTTAAGAATTAAAAATTGAAATTAAATATCATCTTAAACTCGTATATATTAAATCGCACAGATAATGAAAAATTATTAAAATAAAACTTTATTAAAGAAAAAGTATTTTAAAACTAAATTTTAAAAAGATTTGGAGATAAAATTATATCTTTAAATTTATCTTTAAATATATCTTTGATTTGAAAAACAGGTTAATTAATCAGAAATGATAAATTTAATTAGTCAAATGTAAACCAGCCTTGGGCATTTAAATGTAAAAACATCGGTCAGATAGGAAAACAATAGAAACTTTTAGCAAATGAAATAAATCCATTGGGAAATCGGACCTCAACGAAAAGGATCATCACATCGATGACATAATGTTAAGTCAATCTTTCAAAGTAATATAAAAGGACAAGTTTGGAAATTATTAGTTAGTGATTGATGATTATTACGATGTGACTATACGTATTAGTACGGAGTTGGAGGTGAAGGGATTGAAAGAGGCCCTTTTCAATTCCTTCAGCTGTTAAAGAAAAGGGAGTGAAACATCGTTTTCTACATTGAGAACCAACTAAATTAAGAATAAATAAAACAACGGCTAAATGTATACCAATATCTTCAGGATGGCGTGGGAATTCCCATTCAAACTTACTAACGACAGATAAAGATGAACTGTTTAAAACCATAAGAACTTTACAATTAATGAACATTAAATTAAAAACTTTTCGTATTCAAAATAATTGCATTAGTTTTCTATCTGACTAAAGTAGTTAAAATGTTATTTGATGTATTTTTTTATTTGTTTAAAATCATTTCCATTTATTTAATTTTGTTCTTTAAGTTTATTTCTGATTTCTGTTTTCCGACAACTTAAAATATATCAATGTTAAACTTAAGTCGGGCATGAATGGCTGTATAGATTTGTAAAGTTATATTAGGGGAGGGTAATCTTAGGTTATTTGTGTCATTGTTAAATTGTGTCAATGGATTGGATATATTGGTGTGATTAGTAGATGTAATATCAGATTCGCTACAGGCAGAATCATTTCACACGCCGCACTCACCTGTTTGCCTATGGAAGGAATTATAAGACGAAGAATGCAGTTCCTTTCTATGGAGTTTTTTTTTATTGCTCTTCTTGTCAGATAGATGTCATATTTCTATTTGACGAGAGGCAATTTCTTCTCTTAACTTTTTGGTGCTGCCGTATTTCATATTACATTGAATGCATCGATATATCAGATAAATTGATGCCAGTTTTGGCTGCAAACCTTTAGCCTAAGGTTAAATGGGGATAGAATGTTTTATTTTCAAATGCAAATTTATGTAGTCTATTCATACTCAACCCTAAATAAAAATGCATTAAATTTAAGTTGTTTATAGATGCTTGCATGGATTGGTTATCGGTTAAGTATGTTTTGGGTTTTCATATTTGATCAAAATATATAGACATTCGATAAATAATGATACCTTACGGTGAGTATCTAAAATGTATTTATTCGGATGTCTTTTAAGTCATTGGTGACAATGCAAGTATCTTATGGTGAATACTATTGGGTTACTTATAAATTTCTCTCTGCAATTGTCAGTATCAATGATTTTATATTTTGATCGTTTATGTTTATTTTGAAATGTTTTTGACTGTTGAAATCTATGTAACCGATCTATAGCAACATATTAAAACAAGCTTTTATAATCCCATCTGTGTGAACTTAATTAAAATGTAAACTTATAATATAATAGAAATTAAAATGTAAATTAAAATCTAAGGTAAAGTTAAAAATAATGTTAAATGTTAAAATGTAAACTAATACTAAAATAATTTTAAATCTTATATATATGTGCATAAATAAATGTTTGTATGTTAATTACTGGCAGTGGCTTATTTTATTCCTCTTATATATATATATATTCTTATATTAAATTTTTAAATCTCTGCTATTCCACTGAGCTAGTGACATGGGCTAATGACCAGATGCAAAAAAGGAAAAAAGAAATATTTTTTTTTTTTACTTACGTATCTGCCTACTCTATAAATTTTTCTAGGTTCAAATGCCTAGATGGCGCCCATAGTGCAGTTTACATTAAGTGACATTCTCTGGATCATTACAATATATATATATATATGGTCTATATTAAAATTAAGGTAGTTGTGAAGGATTTGAACTCAGACTTTCAAGATCCCTAGTATCTACTTATACAACCAATACACATGAACACATACATGTGGAAAATATAAATCTCTGATATACATATTTCATATTATGTGTTAAGGTTCTATTTATAAAGGGTCAGAGTGACTTGAAAATCAATATGCATATGCCAATAATATTGACCTCAACAAAGGATCTAAGCATTCCATCCTTGAATTTTCAATGATAAGGATGGCTGAAGTCTCGGAGAGTGGAGAAGATTGAATCTGATCCATTAAAGTTTAAAGATTTGTTATCTTAATTTAAACTAAACACTGACTGCAAATATGTGTGAGAAATGGTGATCTGGACCAACTAATGAATGATGGTTCAACATGAAATATGTATAGTGGAGATAATTAATTTTTTGTACATGTATATAATCATGTGTATTCATTGTAAATGATAGAGTGGATAGCTGTATAAGGCTTGAAAGTCTCAATTCAAGTCCCTTATAATTACATTAAATTTAGTAGACAATATACCTGTATTTAAATATTAAACGTATTTGTTTTTTTAGCAGAATAGAAATGAAGAAAAGTGTAATGATATAAAACAAAGAATCATTAATGGCAAAATTCTGAAAGATTTGATATGGGTGTCAGAGTTTGGACATTAAGGTATGTATATTGTTATCAATTTTGTCATTTCCTCACTAAACATCTTATGAACTCCAAAGCAATAAAATCATTCAGTTATTTATTTTATTTATTATCAGCAAAAAATAAATGTATAAATATCCTAGCCATTTACTTTTTATTATTTGTACTATTAATGAAATTCTTATGTTTTTAAAAAAATAATTTAACTAAAATGAATTTTTTAACCTGGAAACTAAAATGAAAGTTACTGTTTTGATTATGTATTTCTATTTATTTATTTTTATTTACAAAGTTGATATATTATTTTTAAAATTATTTTTTATTTTTACCCATATTTGTAACACAATTATTTTTAAAAAAATATAAATATGTAATGGAGAATAAATTAAAAAGCCCAAATTGGTTCCTAAAATACTATTCAAGATACTAAACACCTAAATGATAATAAAAATATTTCTAAAGGATTAATAAAAATATTTATCAATGTGGTTGAAATGAGATAAATTCTCTCTCCTGTAAAATTCGAATTATGTTTGTACAATTTGAACATCATTTAAAAAAATCAGGCATATAATAGATGTAAGCTTTGAATAACTCATGGTAAGCAAAAAGTTGATTTATATAAAGATAAACCTTTGCTTATGGGTGAGTGCGCATCAATTTGTTAAAAGAACTCATGTGTGGAGTGCAATTTGCTCCCGAAGATATTACAATAAATATTGTGCTATATAAAAATAAAAGTATTTATAAACAATATTTGTAAAAATATCCTTTTATATTGTGTAGCTATATAACTTCAACACCTGAAATAGTATCGTCTTTCAGAGCAGCCCTAATTAAAATATATTCATTAAATAAAAAATAAAAATAATTATTTAATAAAAAAAAATAGTAATGTACATGTAAAAAATATATTACTCAAGTAAAAAATTAGAAATACTGTCTTGTCAATTTTATATAACTAATTAAAAAAAAACCTCTATTGGTCTTGAAAATTGCATTCTTTTTTAAAAGCTTCAAACTACCCAATAAAATACTGAATAAACATTACTTAGAAACATTTACTTTCATCAGACATAGTTTGTTTTCTATAAATACAGTGTCTCATATTAATTTCCTTATTGATTTATTTACTGACTTTTATTGCTTGCATTAAGCTCATTTTTTAATCTTTTCAGGCTGTTAATAAATTATTCAGTATTGTAGATCGCAACCATAATTTACTCAAAATTTATATAATGTTTAAAGTTAGTAAATAAAACAAACTTTTTTCTCGATTGCATTATTATTAACCAAGTCAAAAAAAATTGGCATTTAAAATATTTGTACATTGAATAAATGTTAAGATTTTATTAATAAAATTTATAAAACATGCATATATATATATATTGTGAACAGTAGAGTATTTAAAGTATATCTCTAAAATTTAAATATTCAATAATTATTTTTTATTATGACAAATGATGTAAAAACAAAAATGTATTAAATGATGTTATAAACAAAATATTTATAAAATTTGTTCTATACACTACTACTACTACTACTACTACTACTACTACTACTACTACTACTACTACTACTACTACTACTACTACTACTATACTATACTACTACTACTACTACTACTACTACTACTACTACTACTACTACTATTATTATTATTATTATTATTATGATTTAAAGGTAACTTTATTCAAAAACAAGTGGTTACATTGGTTATTGATTACACATACTGTTATACATAGGTTTACACAGTTATTACATTACAGTCTGTATATTTGATTAGAGTCTCTTTGCACTTAAAAATTGACTTTTTAGAACTTAGATAGTGGCTTTCACAATGTTTTTGATTTTTTCACACTTTATGAAATATTTATTGTCCAAGTTTATGTACAATATAAATCAATGATCATGGTTTCAGTAATTTTTTCATGTTCTTGCAACACTGAATTTCATGTTTGCCTTTGTCCTTTTCTATTATATCCTTTATTATAAAGTGGCCTGAATTTTAAAAAAAAAGACCACATTGCTGCAAAGATATCAGGTGGTGCAATAATGCTGTCTCTTTCTTTTATTCTTTGCAATTTGTTCCTATAGGTGTTAGGGTGCCTTCTTGGGTTATTGCCCAGTGTAAAAGTGCATTTGGTACACCAGAATGCATATAGGCTGAAAGTGGCTGCCCATATGGTGGGTATTCCATTATTTTTGAATGTTTGTAGAATCTCATTTATTGTGGTTCCATTTTTCCTATATCCACCAACTATCATTTGTCTTACTTTTTCAAGTCCTGAACAATTATGTATGAAATGGTCCTGCATCTCCTCATCCCTGTGACACAGCATACACAAGGGATCTATATTTATATAGAATCTTCTGTATCTAATAAAATGACTTGTAGGTAGTGCTTTCAAATTGACTTTAATTATGAAATCATAAAATTTTGGTTCCAGGTACCATTTCCTAAATTTTTTAAGTAATTGGCTGTTATCAATTCCCAATACAGATATTTGGTTATTCTCAGATTGTTTTTGTGTTAGAAAATCATGTATTTGTGAATATGTTTATTTTATTGGACTTTTCAGTGTTACTTTGTTTTTGATGCTCTCAATGCTTTCAAGCAACGTAAAGATATAATTGTTTATAGGTGGTGGACGATCTGTGGGTGTGACCTCCAATATTGGTTCAATATCTGGAAATCTTTTGACTATGGCTATTAGCAGATTTATTGTTTTTTGTGTCTGAAACACTGATATTGAGTGAAGTCCCAGACCATTCCATTTTGTTGGTTGATTAAGTTGCTTTATTGAAATGGCAACTACTTTCCTGTTCCATAGTAGTTTGCTACAAAATGAATTAATTGAGGCTATAAATGGTTTTGTGAACCTGATTATTGGTAGATAGTAGCTTATTTTTGACATTATGAGTTGATTGAATAATAATATTTTTGTGTATATTGATAGATATGATCTGGATAATGATTCTGTGATTCTCTATGCATCCACTTTGAGTTTGTTTTGTATTGTTATTCTCATTTGATTCATTCCCAGATAAAATGGAAAACCTAGAAAACTGCTGGGCTTTCCTTGATAAATTTGTTTGTTTACTTTCCCTGTAAAAATTGTCCAAGCAGCTGACTTATTGATATTGATTTTAAGTTTGAATTTTTTTGTATATTCTTCTATTATGTTTTGTAGTGCTTGCAGTTGCTTTTTTGATGTTAAGAATATTGTGATATCATCCATATAAGCTATACAAGGAATGTATCTTTTTGTATTTGGTATTAACACTCCCTGTATTTTTTTTTCAATTTCTTCCAATAAGGGGTTTATGTAGAAGGTGAACAGTAGTGTACTCAATGGTGACCTTTGTGGTATTGATTGTATGGGATAGAACGATGGTGATGTTCTTCCATTAAGTGTGATATGTACTTCTCTGTTTAAAAGTAGGTTGGCTATTACATATAATATTGATAATGGTATTTGTGTTTCCTTTAGTTGGTTTAGTAAGATTTTTATTGGTACAGAGTCAAAAGCACTTTCAAAATCTAGTTGTACTGCAATTGGAGCATATTTTTTCTTAATTACTGAGTTAATTATAGTTTTAAAGATTAGTGCTGCCTGATCTGTGGATGAGCCTTTCTTTGCATACTGATGTTGTGATATTTTTGTCAGTATAAATGGTTCAATTTTCACCTTTATTACTTTTTCTAGCAGTTTAATTCCTAAAGGCTCCATTGAGATGGGTCTTAAGTTGGTGATTTTGGTAATAGGTTCTTGTTTTTTCATAAATGGTACCATTGATATGTTGTATAATCCCTGTATGCTATAATTTTTTTGTGATATTTGATTTGCCAAATGACACAGGTATGTATTTGTAATTTGGCTAAGATGTGCAAGTACAAACTGTAGAATGCCTGGAGGTCCTGGATGACACGTGGGTGGGATTGATTCTAACATACCTTAAAATCCTCGATTTTAAATGGCATCTCATCTTCAGTTGTTCCAAAATAATCTTCTTTGGGTGTGAATTGTGCATGCTTAGTTAGCTTTGTTTTGAAATAGTTATATATAGGTGCAATCATGTTAAATCCTGCTGTTATCTTATTTTCCGATTCCAGCCATGGGAACTTTATTTATGGATGGGTACCCCAAAGCCCACCTAATATATCCACGTGTCCATGTGTGTGGCTGTGCTAGGCAAATTTTTTTTTTATGCTTAGATATTGTTTTAATTTATTGCAAGTCTGTTTATAGAGCTGGATGAGTTTAATTATGTTTGTTTGATTATGTTGAACCAGTTTAGACAGACTGATTCTTTTGTATATTTCATCTGCTAATGACATTAGCCTGGAGGAAGGAATTGATTTATGTGTGATACGGTTTATATTAAATGAAAGCGTGTCAGTGTAAGCTATGTATCTGGCTATCGGGTCTAATTCAAGCTGATTTATTTTATTTATCATTATATAAATTTCTGAAAAAAGTGACTCTGTAGTACTGTCTGGTAGTAGGATCCTGATTGTTTTTTCAAATTAATTATTGTGCTGTGGTGTGTGTTTATGTTTAGCGTTATTATCTGCGCTGCATGGTCTGAAAAATGGATTGGCAAAAGTGATATTTCTATTGAATGATGCAGCATTTGGGAATAAAACGTTAGATCTATTAAAGTTCCATGTCTATTGTTATAAAAAGATATAGAGTTAGGTGGTAGAAAATCTTCTCCACTCATGAGTGGAAAAGTTAATTGGTGTATCCATTTCGTAATAAATTTCTTATAACTTATGTTGAAATCTCCCATTATTATTATTATTATTATTATTATTATTATTATTATTATTATTATTATTATTATTATTATTATTATTATTATCATCATCATCATCATCATCATTATTATTATTATTATTACTACATTCAAATATCAGCCTTTTAAGCTAATTGTGCATATGCTTTGCGAGTGTCAATAATAAATGAATACTTTCTCACCAATACAAGATATAGTATTTATGCAGGAATAAAAGGAATCCTCTTATTCCTATGACTCAAATGCTTATATATGAGCAAATATGAAGTACTGGCAAATAAAGTGTGAGGATGGAACATTACTATATATGATGTCTGAATGAATGACGTGAGTGAAATTGTCTAGAATTTACTAAACGTCATTCCAACTGAAACTTAATCATATGTAAATAAGCATTTATTTTATATAGCATATGTTTACAGTTGTATACATTCAAATATCAGCCTTTTAAGCTATTTGTGCATATGCTTTGCAAGTGTTAATAATAAATGAATACTTTCTCACCAATACAAGATATAGTATTTATGCAGGAATAAAAGGAATCCTCTTATTACTATGACTCAAAGGCTTATATATGAGCAAATCTGAAGTACTGGCAATTATTATTATTATTATTATTATTATTATTATTATTATTATTATTATTATTATTATTATTATTATTATTATTATTATTATTATTATTATTATTATTATTATTCATTTTTGCATATAATATGTAAATATAAATTTTTTTGAATATAATTATAAATTAATACACTATACAGGCTTAAACCTGCATATATATGTGTAATGTATGCTGGATTCGAACTCAGACTTTCACATGACCCTCTACTCTCCATGCCATCTCATATTGCTGACCCACCTGATCACACACATGTTGAAAATATAAATAATCACCAATATATGTATTTCATGCTAAACCAGCAATAATCAATTGATCCAGATTACTATCCCCACACTTATATGCAATCAGTGCTGAGCTTTATATTAAAATAGCCAATCTTTATATTTTAATGGACAGGCTTCAAACTACTCCAACTCACAATTCTTCAACCTTCCATTTTATTGAAAATCTGAAGATGGAATGTTCAAAGCCCACATTAGTGCCAAGGGTGCCATCCTACCTATGTTGACATGAGGGATTATAATGCCTTAATGTCAACATGGGTAGGATGGCACCCTTGGCACTAATGTGGGCTTTGAACATTCCATCTTCATATTTTCAATAAAATGGAAGGTTGAAGAGTTGTATCTTGGTAGTTTGAAGCCTGTCCATTAAAGTATGAAGATTGGCTATCTTAATATAAAGCTGAGCACTGATTGTATATATGTGTGGAGATAGTAATCTGGACCAACTGATGATTGCTGGTTTAGCATGAAATATGTATATTGGTGATTATTTATCTTTTCAACATGTTTGTGATCAGGTGGGTCAGCAATATGAGATGGCATGGAAAGTTGAGGGTTGTGTGAAAGTCTGAATTTGAATCCCACATACATTACAATATAATTATAGCAATACTTACATTAATAAAATACTCCTATTCCTGGATGAAGTACAAAAATCTCTACATATTATACAAACTTATATAAATCATCATCATTACTATCAACAGAAGTTTATACATGTATAATTATAATTATATAATTGTAAAATAAAAAAAACAATGATGAAAATTTAAAGAATAAAAAAATAATGAATAGTTTTGTAATTAATATTCAAGTTAATCCAACACAAAACACATGCCTGCATAAATCATAAAGACAGATTTTTAAATGTATTTGATATTTTACTTACAATCCTTTATTTTATTTTTGTATCAAACTTTTTTTAAAAGACTTATCATCTTGTTAATCCTCAGCTTTATCTTTCCAAATCAATCAATATTACTCTTTTTAGAGTGTTTTAAGATAATCTTTAAAATGTAAATGGATATATTTTACAAAAAACACATTAATATATATATATATATGTGTGTGTGTATGTGCGCGTGTGTGTGATATCGAATAATATAAGCATAATAAAACAACCCACTAGAATAAAACAACAAAATTTTAAAAAATGCCTATATAAAATTGAAGATTAATATCCTTTGCTATAGCCAGCTTTGATTCTGCTATCTTAAGTAGCAATACATTAATATTTAACTATTAGTAAACTCTCACACCAGTAATGCTCCCATGTGAATTACCTACTTTCCATAAATTGTGAATATTAACAGAACTACACTGTTTATTCAATTCATTATCCGTACTATTTATAAAATATGACTCCTTAATTTTTCTTTTTTAAAAATAATTTTCCATATGCAAAATAAAAACTCTATGAAAACAGAATTCTCCATTAAAAATCACTGCATGTTCTGCAAAAACAGATTTATACCTATCTGCAGAATAACACAACTTATTATATATCTCCAAAAATATGAGCTTTTACACATGTTAGAGAAGCTATATTTATTAATATTATTTATGCTTAACATTTTGAAAGCTCCATGGTTACATATTCATAGCTGTGTGCATTTGATAGTAATAACTTATTATATAATAATTTATGCTCCCTAATACTCATTTTCAATGTACATTTAGTCTCCCCAATGTAATTATATCCACAATGACATACCACTTTATATATAATATTACATTTGTTGCTTTTATCAATAGAATCTTTACCATTAATAACGAATCTTCCAGTATTTGCACCCACTTTAAATGCAAAATCAGCAGATACCAATGATGTAATCTTATTACAAACAATATCTTTTACATAAGGCAATGCTATCCATCTTTTCCTTTCCGTATTATTTCTTCTCCATCTATTTCTAAACCAATATAGTGCACATAAAATATTTTTCCTACTATATCCCACACCCAATAAATCATTCACATATCTTTCAATATTAATTGTTTTATCACTCTGAAACTTGCACAAAACATCATGTCTAAAAAAATGTTTTAAAACCAGCCAATTTATAGGTAGGTGGAACATTTGAATTTGGAAGAACAACTCATACCATTTTATTATAAATTTTATTACCTTATCTCCATAAAATTAAATGAAGTTATTTTATACTCTTCTCACTATCTTCTGAAGTAATAGTCCATGTTAACCCAGTGATATCATTTAATTTAATAAAAAAGTTTTTGCACTATCATATTTGATCCTATAATAACCATGTCATTCACATACCTAAAATAACTTTTAACACTGATCATAAAATATTCTTTTAAAACCATCCCTTCATAATATGATAACACATAACTACATATAATTGCTAAAACAGGCAAACCCATAGGCCAATCTTCATCCATCATATACAACCAATCTTCAAATGTAGCTATTAAATTCTGATCAAGAAATAATAACAAATCCTTCACAAACATATGATAAAACTTACACTCCTTTTCATATAAACTTGATCAATAATATTAATAGACTCCTTTCATTTTATTGAACCATATAACTCTGCAACAACTAATGTAAATAATTTATCATCATTATCCAAAACAATATTATCAATCTTTTTAACTAAATCAAATGAAGATCCAATTGTATAATCACCAAAAACCCAATTTATCTTGCAAAAACTTTCCAACAAAAACTTCCCTTTTTATCTTGATGACTCCTCCAGATTTCATTCAGTTTATGAAAGTTCTTTCTGATTCTATTGTTTGCTAATAGTTCTTTGGAGATATAACTGCTACAACTTAAATTTAACATGATTTAAAAGTTTTAGCTTAATAAAAAAATCATAATAAATCCTCAAAAAATGAATGGAAATTATTTAAAAATATATATAATAAAAATAATTATTAATAAATGATTTAGTTTGATCAGATAAAAATGTATATTTTTATTTGAATATTGGAAAAGTTTTATAGCTAAATTCCATTAGTTTATCGAGTTCTTACGATTTTAAAAAGAAAGACCATTTTAGTTGCTTGTAATTTGGATTCCATGCTGTTTCTAATTCCCATGAAATCCTGGGGAGACTGGTATGTTGTTAGCCATTCTATTGGTATTCTTCTGGAGGTCCTTTACTCTAGCTGGTATAGCTCCTTGCAGGATCTTATTGCATGGCCCTAGTGTCCACAATGTAGAAAAATGATACTTCATTTTTCTTTCCTTTGTGAAAACATAAGGGACTGAAAGTGCATTTTTTCAATCCCTTCTCCTTCAACTCTCCAGGAACTCAAAAAAAGTATAACTTTTTTATGCATTCTAATTAATAATAATTGAAGTAGAATAATTTATGGCGGATTGTTGTGCTGTATATATGTATGCATGTACCTGATCATTCTGTTTTTAAATATTAAATTTATAATTGTTAGTTAAATTAAATGATATTAGGTTTTATACATATGTGTGTACCTCCACACTTTGTGTCTATTGGTAAATATGACACCTTTATGTTGAATGTCTTGATGTATTTGCCTAAGCCTCCCTTATAATTTCATTATTTGTGAATGTGACACCTTATGATGAGTGTCTTAAGGAACTCAATAAGAGTATAACCTCTTATACATGCCAATTAATAAGAATAATTTGTGGTGGACAGTTGTGCTGCATATAGTATACATGTGCATGCTTGTTTGGTTTTTAAAATATTAAATCTTAAAATTTAAAACTGAATGTAAATGGCTGCATGTATTCATAGGTTTTATGTGCACAATCTATATAGTTTACTTATATCTATTAAAAGATTAGAATGTATAAATAAAAATCTCCATCTATGTGAACTAAAATTTACATTTAAATATAATAACTGTAAAAATTAAATTAAAGTAACAATGTTTATTCCTCCAGTTTGACTTTATATGTGTGTGATAATAAATGTTTTTTGTGTAATATTGCTGGCAATAGTTTATTTAATTTTTTATCTTTTCATTCTTAAATATATACATTAAGAATTTAGATTATAAATCTCAACTGCTCCTTGGGCTAGTGACATGGGCTAATGGTCTATAAGAAAATTAGATCTTAACAGTAATTATCTGCCTACTATATAAATTTTCCAGGTTTGAATGGCCTGGTGGTGCCCTTGTACAGCAGATACGGTAAGACTCATTTCACCCTGACCATTATAATTGGTACCCAATGTGGGGCTGGGACAGGATGGTGACTAAGAATATTGGAAACAATGTTCTCTGCTCCTTTACAATATCTTATTGTGTAGTTAAACTCTTGGAGGAACAAGCTCCACTAGACCAATCTACTGTTAAGATAGCTATGGTTAATAAATCCAAACTTTTGTGGTTGGTGATCACCACTACTTCTGAACCCAAAAGCATTGATTGAAATTTTTGGAATGCCCATACAATAGCAAAAGCCTCTTTCTCTGTCATGATATAATTATGTTCTGGCCCTTTTAATAAATGGCTTATAAAATACAAAACTCTCACTGTGCCATCAGGCTGAATCTGAGACAACATAACCCCAATATGTACCCACTGCTGTCTGTTTGGAGCAAAACTGGCTTGTTGAAGTCTGGGTATGCCAGTACCACCTGCTGCACAAAAGTTTTCTTTATTTTTGCAAAAGTTTTCTCCTGTTTAGTGGTCTAACTTCATCAGGTCTGTTTTCTAAGTAACCTTAGTAATGGTTCCATCTGATTGGCAAATTTCTCATAAAACCTATTATAGAAATTGCAGAGTCCCAAGAAGGATCATATGTGTTTCTTTGTTTGCAGTGTAGGAAACTCTGCAATAGCTTTTACTTCATCAGGATAGGGCTTGATTCCTACCTCCCCTACCAAATGATGTAAGAAATTCTATTTTATCTGATACTAACATACTTTTTTAAGTTTATCTTGATTCCTTTAATTTTACATTCCTGGAATAACAGTTCCAACTGTTACAGTTGTCCCTCCACAGATGCCAATGCCACCACTACATCATCCACTTACATGGTAATAATTTTTTTTTAATTTCTGGTGACAAAACTTGATCCATGCAAAATATATTTAAAAATTATCTAAAAATATATTTAAATGGTTTTCATAAAATATATTAAAAGATTGTTTTAATTAAAAGTGTTTCTTGTTTTATGTAAAATTAAAAATAAGAGCTGGTCACATAATTAAAAAAAAAGATTTTTGGTTGTAAACAAGAATGTCATTAATGGCCATACATGCATTCAGTAAAAATAAAATTAATTTAAAATCTTGCTAATTAAAATCACCTTAGAAAAGATTAAAAGTTATTTTAAAAATCTAAATTAGAAATTGTTTACAAAGAAAAATCTTAACTATAATAGCTTAGAAAATTGTTCTAATATTCCATAAGTTATTTCAGATTTTAAATCTGAATTATAAATTTTATAATATTAATTAAACTCTTGAGTCAATGAGTCTTGAAGCGATAGATTCTGATAATGTAAGTGCTTGACCAAACCTATAAATATTCTATATTTTTAAACAAGGAGATAGACAGCCATATTTAGAAAGCAATTGCAGTCAGTTTCCATGTCTGTTTATGTTCTAATATGTCCAGCTAAAAATGGGCATTTCTTTGCTGTTACTCTTCAGGGAGAGCAAGGTGTCTTTCATGGCAATGTTTTAACCATCATGATGCCAGCAGACTCAAGCCTAACAGATTGGAAAAAGAAGATGATGCCACTAGCCTCTCAGTCAAGCTCAATAAACCTATAGCCCAGCATTTGCTGTCCAGATGAATAATACCAGTAGTTTTATTTTCAAAACAGCAGAGCTTTGTGTAATTTTATATAAGTTAGCTATCTCTCTTTAAAATAATTGTAAAACTAAGGGTAACTATAATGTAAACTCATTTAATATATAAAATAATGTTTAAATTGCTATCAAAATTAATGTTGCTAAAGTTATAATAATCTGACTATTTATAACTTTCTTTCACTTAAAAGTAAATTACTAGTGTCTAATTTAAAGTTATATCACTGTGATTGTATCTATATTTCTTTGCTTATTTTTAGTTAAATATTTATTATATTTCATATGCCAATATTTTGAAACAGCAAGCACTTAATGTTTTAAGAAGATATTATTTAAATATCTTCATGCAATTTCTTTTATAATGTCACGTTTTGTGTGCTGTTTCAAAATCCTATTTTTTTTAAAAAAAATAATGACTTGCCTTGCGCTTATTATTATTTTTATTAATGATGATTTAAAATGTGAAATGTGGCTCATTTTAATCAACAATTTGAAAGCTTAAACTTTATAGTTTTATTAAAAATTGGATTAGCCTTGATGATAGTTATAAGTATATTTGTCATTTAAGTTTTTCCTAAATCCATAGAAATATATTTCCCTCCTTAAAGAATTAATTATCTATAAAGTAACCAAATAGATTGACTGTGTTGAAGTAAAGATTTATTAATATCCCTGTCAGTAGTGTAGACATTTATTTTCAGGCTACACAAGAGTTGGTTCCAATTTGATAGAGCTAATATGATGTTGTCTTGTATTTCATTATATGAAATATAGTATTCTTTGCTTGATGGATGTGATCTATTATTTTATTAAATTTCTTCTTGTTTTGCTGCTATACATATGATACATATATTAAAATGGAGCCATGATGAAGCTGACACATCTTATCTTATAGAGTAGAGCAATAGTGAAGCCTGAGCCAAGGCCAGGTTAGCACATAAGTCCCCCACCATTTCTGAACACAAAAGTTCCTTTTTTGCAGCATGATGATTGGTTACAGAGTACTGGCATTGGTCACAAGAACCTTGGAGTCATCTATTCACAGAGCAACTTTTCCTATTGTCATTTACCTGTGCCATAATGCATTGGTAAAATCTTATGAAGCCATATCTCCCACCTTAATATAGCACTTTCAGCATTGATCTGAAAAATTTCTCTTGAAATCCAGGTTCGATCTTATGTTACTTGAGCTGGTTTATGTACTCATTATTAAATAATCTTGTATTTGCAATAATAAATAAAATTTTAGATTGATCAAGGCTCAATATAATTACTTATATAACAGTCACAAATTTAATAGCATTTGGCATAACTAGATTTATAGACATAATGTAGTGACTTTTATGTATCAGTTGTAAATCATTTCATAAGATGGGCATATGTTAAACTCATCTATGCCAAAATTCAATGATTGCTTGTATAAATTCATTTTTAAATTCAGTGTAAAAAGAGAATGTGATATCTCTTATCTATCAATGCCTGCTTACATTCTATGCTGAAATTCTGTAATGATATTTTCAATTTTATTTTACTTGTAAATAAATTATAACTAATTTAGTATATTTTGTTCTCTGTCTTGTCATTGATCCAATTCAGTCCAATTCTAATTATTGATCCTATTTGTTCATAAAACTATGCATTAATAGTCTAGTAATATATTTAGTCTATTTAAGAATTAGTCTATTTAAGAATCTTTGCTTGTTTATCAGAGTCTTATTGCATCTTCCTGACCTATGTCTGCCATAAATGAAATTGTATACTACATGTGACTTCAAATGTGGTTGTTCATAAGGTCTTGAGTTTTGGAGTTCTGGCAGATGAGTTGAAGGGTGGTCAGATTCAGGGCATCACAATTCTGGTCTGGTTGGCTTTGGTCTCTTTGCTTGGATTCTAGATTCTGTTATGCTAATGTACAAACATGACCATTACATAGCATATTTTAAAGCATCTTAAGGTTGTAACATTTGTAACTACAAGAAATAATTATAGCAGGGTGATGGAAATCATCACCATCCCTGACATCATTGTCTCAATAAATGAGTGTGTAAAAATACCAGCAATGATTGTAAATATTAGGCAACATATAAATGATGAACATGATATCACTAATAATTATCATCAGTAATCAACAAATATTTTTTATGACTGGATTTAAATATATTGAAAAAAGTTAGACTAACCATCTTTTAGGTAATAACAAAGTTTGGTGTAATATAAACACAATTATCAAAATCTTAACTACATGTACATACTTAAGTGCTAAAATATAATAATTAACACATCAAACATACTGAGATCATTATATCAATGCTCTAGCTATCTGATACCTTGAGGATACTGCACTTCAATAAATTAATAATTATCTCCTGTGAAATGAGAAAACTTTAAAGGTGATCTTTATTTTTGCACTATTCAAATAATTCTAAAGAGAACCATCTGAGGTCCAAACATATATGTACCTACATATATAAATTAAATACTATTATCATTCAAAACAGGCTTGTAATCACATGAAAATGTAATTGTAAATAAGAAAAATATAAATATCTAAAAATTAAGCTACTTTGTATTAGATAATTTTCCTGGAACAACTTAATGATTAAAAAATTTATTAATTGGATAAAATAAGAAACCAAAAATTGGTACTCATCTTATAGCTAAAAACGTTGCTCTATGGCACGGTTTTTGCGCTAAAACACATAAAAATGCTGTTTCCGCGGCCGACACGTTTGAACCTGCGGTTTCTATAATACAACTTTTTTTGTTGTGCTAGAGAATGCAGGCTGCTATGTGGCGTTACAGTACAGCATGTATGTCACATCACAGCAAATACATTTTCTGAATTCGCACAGTTTATAAAATAGTTATGGCTTGATGAGAGAGTTTGTATTTGAATTGGATGGAAATGTTGTTTTTATTGGATTTTTTTTTATTTTAAAGTATTGAAATGTTCAGAATTTTTAAAGTAATAATTCTAAGACTTTTTACAATGTACTCTGTTGAAGTTTTAATTGGGAAAATGTTAAATATCTATGTTTTTAGTGAGTTGCAATTAGGTAACACATCAAGTAACGTACTGTTCATAACATTCCACGAGACAAAGAAGATTCAAAGAAGATTCTACCGTGTGTATATTTTTGAATTAAAAAAGAGCGGTACCAAAAAAATATCCAGTAAGAAAAGTACAAATATACATGATTTTTTGTAAATTTCATAAAAAGCAAATATTATAAACATGTTTAATAAGTAAAGAAGACATTTATATGTATTTGTTGTTGTTTAAAAAAGTTTGAGTTTCTTTCTTTTGTCTGAGTATGGTTATGATTTTGAATTATTTTATTTTAGCATTACAAACAACAGAACACTAACCATAAAACTAACACTAACCCTAAAACTAACCCTAAACCTAACATTAAAACTAACCCTAAAACTAACCCTAAACCTAACTAAACCTAACCCTAAAGCTAACCCTAAAACTAACCCTAAAACTAACCCTAAATCTAACCCTAAAACTAACCCTAAACCTAACCGTAACAACTTTTACTTTTTATTGTCATTCTATTTGAAGTAAAAAATAGCCATAATATCTCTTTGTCTGTAAAAAAAAAAAAAAAAAGAGTAAAACAAAGACTAAAAAAATAAAAAATAGACTAAGAAATTTTACTTTTTATTACGATTATTATTTTTTCAGTTAAACAACAACAACAAAAAAAGTCCTAACACAAGTAAAAAAATATCCAATAGAAAATTGATAAAAAAAAAAGCCGTAACACAAGTAAAAAAATATCCGATAGAAAATTGATAAAAAAAGCCGTAACACAATTAAAAAATATATGATAGAAAAAACACAAATCAAATTGTAATTTGTTGATTTTATTTTACATTTATTATTATCATTTAAATTGTATACGTTAATAAAAAATAATATTTATAAAAGACGATTTTGTTTTGTTTTTATTTTTGCATTACAAAAAAGCACAGCAAAATTATTACAATCAACGGCCTGGGAATGGTCATATTTTATAGTTTTAGCATGAAAATGGTGCCATCCAATGGCATCTTTATCTATAAGACAAGCACCCAAAACTCTAAAAAGTACTTTGCATACCTGATAAATCATTCTAATTTTAACTAACATAGATATTATTTTCATAGTTTGTCAAAAAAAGCTAATAGGTTAACATGGTTTATAATTTACAAATGTGCAAATTGTATAGATTTTAAATAATCATATAAATGTACAAATACATACTTGAATATTAAAGTAAAGTCTACCAATCATTAATAAACCAAATGCCAATTTGTTTAAATTCATTAATTGATTTAAGTACTTGGATAAATATTATTATATATTAACAATATATAAAAGATTAAATAATAAATATTGACAATAAGTGCACACACATGTGCTTGTTTAATCTTTCAATTATTAATTTTATCTACTTTCACCCCATAAAATTTTTTTTGAATTTAAAATGTTAAACAAAAGTTTTAAAATAAGAAAAAAAAACAAATAAACATTACTTCTTTAAAAAATCCTCTCAAAAATTCTTTTTCTCTTTTTTTAATTTTTAAGATCGATCTTAACTTTAAACAACATCTTTGAAAATACCACTTGAAAATTCTTTTGACCCTTAACTCTAAGAAAGTTTCTCAAATTTATTTCCAATGGTTAATAGCTTTAATTTCATTCAAAATTGTTTACTTTTCAGTTAATATACTAATGTTAAATATTTTCTTTAAGGTAATAAGTAGGCATGGATTGTTTTTAAGTGTACAATTAATGTTTTTTTTAATATCATTTTATTCACCAGTTAATTTTTTGAATTAGTACTTCATACTTTCATTCAGAAAACCTCTTTTTTTGGAGTTTTTATTTTTTTTTTTATTTTTTTTTATTTTTTTTTTTTTTTTTTATATATATATATATATATATATATATATATATATATATATATATATATATATATATATATATAAACAGTATATATATATATGCCCCTCAGTAACTTTCATTTAGTAACATACATATAAAAATAGCACTGAACTCTCAATTCTGGCTGACTTTTGATTATCATGTCCAGGATAAACAATAGGTAAATGTTATTAGTTCTCAGTTCCATTTAGCTTCTGTAATTCAATATATCTGCAGCTAAGCAAACATTTATTTCTCACATACTGGGCTATGGATTTACAATAAAGGCTTCCCTAATTTTATAGGTTCAAACTTGGCCACCATGGAAACTAGAGACAATTGTCATCATCTTTCTCTCTCTACATATCTAGATTTTCTGTAATTTAATAATAATAATACTCTAATTTAAACTTATTATTAATAGTATACAGTAAAATTTAAAAACAGGATAATTAGGTTTATTTACCATCTTGATTAATAAAAAAATAGATAAGTTAATTACTTTGTCCTGTTTTTTATCATTTACATTTATTAAAACCAATTAATTAAAAAAATAATTCTTCAACAAAAGATAGATTATAATATTAATGTATACTATAATATAAAAATAAAAACCTGTTTTCCAAAATTATTTTCATTTTTTGATACCATTGAAATATTTCATGTTTTTTCAAAATCAAATAAGTCAAAATTATTTTTCTTAAATAAAAATTTTTTTTTGTATATTTGATTTTAAATAACTTATAGTATTTTAAAATATTAAACATTGTTATTCATTCATTACCTCATTATTCCAGCTATATAATTTAAATAAATATGTATAGTAAATTTTGTCTGTGTTTATTTCTATTTTTTCTTTCAAACTTTATATACATATAGGCTCACACTGTATTATATTATTTTCTAAGAGATCATTTTTGTCTCATTATAATTATTAAGAATTCTACGAGTTAATTGAATATGCTGGCAGAGAAAATTACATTCCACTGAATATTTTTCTATTACTTGATTCTAATGCCTGCTTTCAGATAACATTTTTAAATCATCAAATGTACTTCCTTGTAAAAGAATTAATGCATATCTCACCTCACATGCTTTAGCATAATAATAACAGTGATGGTCTTATGAGCTAAATATTAACGGATTAATTGTAAACCAAGAAAATTAAAATTAAAAAAAAGAAATGTTGCTTTAATCATATATGATATATATGTTGAAATTAATGTTTTCAAAATTAAAAGATAATTTAAAACAGGCAGGATTTGGAAAACATCATGCAGTATGTGTAAAAGTAAAATGTTTGTTATCTATCTGATTAAATAAATCTTAACACTTCGTTTGTTGTTTAAAATATAATCATCAGTTTGTTGCTTATTTTGATAAAACTTTCGACAAAAAAAAAATGGAACAGAACTGATTAGGATATCATAATGATGGAGGGAATTAATTATTTTTCTTAGAATTGCTGTGTACTAATGTATTAACAGCTCTACAACATACAGTAATTTAAAAAAGTTGAGGAAAATAAGTTTATTGACAAATATTTTTATCCCAACTATTTCTAATTTTTATTAAGACTGTTTGTGATTATAATTAAAATATCATTATAGTACTTTTAGATTTCAAAATCGATGTGATAATAAGAATTAAAAAAAAATGATTTCATTTCTTATTAAACATTAACATTTTAACATTAAATCACTCAATTGCTCATACAAATAAAGTGATATTCAAGTATCAATATTCAAAATGATTGATGGATATATATATATATATATATTGTGCCCTTTTATATGGGTCACCATTTAAGTTTTGTGCTAATCTAGTGGAAAATTTTAAATTTAAGAAGTATTTTAAAAGTGTGATGTTGACTTTGCTTGTGGTAATGTTACCATAAGTTTAATTAAAGCAATCTATGAGTATTTGATATGTGAATTGTGTTGGTATTGAGAAGATATTTAAAATGATGATGATTATGATGTAATACTGCATTAATAAATTTAATAACAAATGTTTAAAGCTAAAGTATTTAAAAGACAAGTTAAAATTAGATAAAGATATTTATTAAATTCAAAATATATGTTAAAAGTGAATAAAAATATTTTAAATTATAAGTACTTAAATTGAGATTAATATTTGATTTTAATCATATCAAATAATTATTTTAAAATCTGATATAATATCTTATTTATTTTTAAAAATAAATATTTATTTTAAAAAATCAATTGTTAAGTTTATTTTTAGCAAGCGTTCTTGTGTTATAAAGAACAGATGTTATACACACATGCGTGGAAGTTGTCTAATAAAGTTGCATAATTATTTTAAAAAATCATGTTGTAAAATTTATAAATAATACGTGAGTTATCACGAGATAAAAATAAAGATATTAATGTAAAATATTAAATTTGATTTTAAAAATATTGTCTTAAAAATATAACGTATTTAAAAAGATTTAATTTATTTTAAATGATCTTATAAAAGTTAAGATTTAAATTAAGTGAGAAATAATATTTCAAAAGAATGTTTAATAGATTTAAATAAACGATAAATATTGTTTTGAAAGAATTTGATAAAATATCAAATATTAAATAAGTCATTATTTATTTTTAATATTGTGTTGGTAAATATGTAAATAAGCAAAGTTTGATTGTTTAATCGTACCAATCAGATAAGGAGTTTCTGGCAGTATATAAGCTGGATTCAATTGTTGAGGGGGTCTCTCTACAATAAAACTTCTAAGTCGTTTGTGCTATTAAAAAATAGCTGAGTAAATTTATAAACGCTCTTAAAATCAGTTGTAAAATCATAAGAGTGTTATTGAATAATTTATAATATTTTTAAAGTAATGAATATGCAGTAGGAACTTAATATTCCCTATTCATCTTCTCAATATCGAAACTCAATTTACGTACAAATGATCATGGAAACATCGCGTATCGGAGAAATATATCAGAAACTTTATGCTAGAAAAGTAACAGACGCTGGATTAGTACATAAAACTACAAGATGGAGAAAAGTAGTATTTTGGACTATAAATAGTTTTCAAAAGTTAAATTACTATTGTCTATTACTAATAGATATTTTAAAGAAATATAAATATTTCTGTAAAAGAAAGTATTTTGACAAATTATAGAAGTAAAATATGTATCTTAAGGAAAGATATAAGAAGCGGTAGTAATTTTAAATAAATACTTGCCTTGTTAAGTCTTTATGCTTAAAAGACTAGAGATTGATAATTTGAAAAGGCAAATATATTATAAGTATAAGTATTTTAAAAAATCGTAATATAATAAAATTATTTTATTAAAGTTATCTAAACGCTGGACGTTATAGATGGAAAAATTAATTCTTACCGGAATATGGTATTTACAAATGCGCAAGTAATACATGGATATCCAAATCAAGTTAAACTAAGCCAAGCCAAACTAAGTTAATTTAAAATAATTGAAGGATAATTTTATAAATTATAACTTAGTTTTGAAATAATAACTTTTTGAATAATATTCTATGAAGAACTGGATCCAGAGAATTTATAAACTATTTTTTTTTAATTTTATTTGTTTTCTTATTGGAACTTATTTTTTTTTTAAAAAAAAACGTTATCATTTTTTATTATAAACTTTCAAGAAACACGTGATTCAACGGAACAGGAAATAGTGTTCTATTGACTTTATACGGAGGATATTTGTTAGAACTTTTATGGTAGGACAAAAATCGACGCTGGACTATGTAATATGATTTTATTTTATTTATTTAACATAAAATTTAAATATTATTAAACTCTTAAAAAGTAGGTTAGGTACATTTATTAAATAGTAACTTAAAAATAATATAATAATTAATTACATAAACTTATTTTTATAATTAATATAACACGGAATATTCTAATGAATGTTTATGAGTGAAAATGTGAATGATTTTTATTTTATGAAGCTGCAAATTCCGAAGAATACTGGATAGCAGAATGGACAATATTATTATTATGGTAAAAAATATTGTATAATGATTTTTAATGAATTTAATATGTTTTTCTTTAGATCAACTGAATATTATGTTGTTGTAGAATGAATGGATAAATATATTATGAAAACACATACATTATATTGACAACAAACTTTATTAAAATATGCATAATTTTTTAATTTATAATATAAACATGATACAACATTACGTAAAAGCTTAGAAATAATTATATGATTCTTTCGTAAATAATTTTGATATTTTTATTTATGCTTAGTATTAAAATGATGTTTATTATTTATCTAAGTAATTATTTTATTTTTGCAATTTAGAAAAGGATTTTAAAAGTCTATATTTTTGTGTATTTTGTTTATTGAATAAGTTAAGTTACGTTATGAGTAGAAGCCTATATTTAGATTGAAAAGTTTACTAAGTATAGACAATATAGTATGAGTAATTTGGATAATGAATATTTTATTTGAAGTTGATATTTGTTTTCCGGAAAATGTTTTAAATGAGTTTAGAATATGTTTTATAGATAGAAATTTATTAGAAAGGTTAGTAAAGCACATAGGGTAAAATAATGATTTTACACAGAAAGGAATCATAAAATTTATCTAATGTAATGTTTTATGAATTTAAAATTGATAAATGATTTAAATATTAATGTTTGAATAATACAGATATAGAATGCATATTTTATAAAACATATAACAGGAATTACATTAGGTGGAATATAATTATAGCCAATCATTTGTTTTACATTATAAAGAGATATTGATTTTATATACAGATATTAAGCAATGCTAGTAATAAAGTGAATACATGATAATACATTATAAATGATATTTAATTAATGTAGTTATTTAATTAGTAGAGCTACATTATGTACACATGCTACATAAATAGTTTTGACATATTGTTATTTGTAGTAATTAAAGTACATTACTAGTTATTTTAAAATCTACGTTTTGGAAAAACACACTGTAATATTATTAATATAGCATTTGAAGGAATGTGTAATTGCTTATTAAGTACATAAGTTAATAACAGTGTAAGCCTCTTATATTTGTATTCCTATTTTTATTTTATTTGTTGTCATAAGTTATAAACTGTAAATAGTGTAAATAAATTTTATTTGAAGTTATTGTAAATAAATTTGTTAATTTGTTTTAAAAGTGTGTCGAGTTTCATTATTTTTCACCTCAGCATTTTGACATCAGATGATTTGAAATAAACATAATATTTGCACAAAATTGAATTTGTTATTATTACTTAGAATTGAATACCATATTTGCTTAACATTATTTTATAAGAATTGATTGACATGAACATAAATATTACAATGGTCATAAGATGATTATAATGCACATTATAAGAATACAATATTGTTTATTGCCACAGATTATTAAGTATAAGATTTTGATCTATTTTAAAATGAAGATACCATATGAAATAAAAGATATACATATAATTATTTATTTATTTAGTGATTAATTATATAATAAAAATAGATGAGATTAAATTACACTCTAAGATTAGTATTATTTATTATTATTATTAAAATAAGTTAGGTGTATTTAAGTTTGATATAAAATCCCACATCATACTTATTTACATGAGTTATTATTATTTTAAAACAGCTTAGAAGAACCTGAGATTATTTAATTATATTTTAAGTTAAAAGTTAGGAATTATTTTAGTATTATTAAAGATAATTTATTTCATTTAAAAGTCATAAGAATGCTATAGATGTAGTGGTAAGGTGATAAGGTAGTGGTAGTATTCTTATGCCATTGAGACAGTATCTTGGGAGATATTGACTCAGTGTAAATCTGCTTATTACTTTGTAACTTTACTTCACAGTCTCATAATTTTATAAATACTTATTTAATTAGTATAATCTAGAACTATATTGATTTTGATGATTGATAATAAATTTAATTAAGATATGATAATATAAAAGTATATTAAAGATAGATATGCAAATTTTAATGAAGCATAATAATGTAACTGAGCTAGTTGTATTTTAAACTATTTTATATATCAAGAAGTAAGGGTACAATATATATATTGTATTATAAATGGAAGAAGATTATTTTTGTGTGCTGTCAATGTTAATGAATCACTCCATTTTTTTGTTGAAAAACTTGAAAAATGATCTGTATTCTTATTGTTTCAAATGTTATAATACAAAATTTCTGATAATGGTTTTTTATATTAATAGAAATGAGGAGGTAATATATCTATTAACAGAGGAGGAAACTTTAATCTTCATTGTTACCAAAAAATTCTAAATTAATATTAATTGATAAATCCTGAGACTAAGGAAGTTTGACCCATAAATCTATAATAGCTTTTTTGTTTGAGATCTTTGTTGAAGTAAACAGGATCATCTTTTACTTCAAACCCAAGTTTTTATGGGAATCAAACCCAAACCCACATAAGAACTTAGGTTTGAAGTAAAAGAGGACTCTTTTTTACTTTAATAAAAGACAGCAAACAAAAGGGCTATTGTAGGTTTATGAGTAAAACTTGCTTAATCTCAGGAATTGTCAATATATTTATTGGTGACAACAAAAATTAAAGTTTCTCTATTTAATGAATATTATATCCTCATTTCTATTAATTATTAAAACATAAATCCATAGAAATATTTAATTCAATATATACAACTCTCTGGAGAAGTTAAAAATATTAATTGCAGAAAGTCAAGAAAGATGCTACTCTTTTATATTCTCACACTTATAAAAATAAGTTTCTGTATTTAAATCAATATAAGAACTTGGGTTTGAAGTAAAAGAGGACCATTTTTACTTTAATAAAAAACACCCAACAAAATTGCTATTATAGGTTTATGAATAAAACTTGCTTAGTCTCAGGAATTGTCAATTTATATCTTGGTGACAACAAAGATTAAAGTTTCTTTATTTAAGGAATATTATCTCCTCATTTCTATTAATTATTATAATATCAATCCTTAAAAATATTTAATTCAATATATATATTGTAACAATCTGGAGAAGATAGACTTATGTAAACTGCACTACAGGGTGCCATCTAGACATTTGAACCTAGAAAAATTTATAGAGTAGGCAGATACGTAAGTCCCAAAAAAAATTTTTTTTATATTTTGCCTCTGGTCATTAGCCCATGTCACTAGCTCAGTGGAATAGCAGAGATTTAATAATATAATATAAGAGTATATATAAAAAATGAATAAAATAAGCCACTGCCAGTAATTAACATACAAACATTTATTAACGCACATATATAAGATTTAAAATTATTTTAGCATCAGTTTACCTTTTAAAATTTAACTTACATTTTTAACTTTGATTTTAATTTACATTTTAATTTTTACAACTTTACATTTTAAATTTTTTTATAAGTTCGCACAGAGGAGTTTATAAAAGTTTGTTTTAAAATGTTGAGTACAGATCGGTTACATAGATTACAACGGTTAAAAACATTTCAAAATAAACATAAACGATCAAAATATAAAATCATTGATACCGACAATTGCAGAGGGAAATTTATAAGTAACCCAATAGTATTCACCATAAGATACTTGCATTGTCACCAATAACTTAAAAGACATCCGAATAAATACATTTTAGATACTCACCGTAAGGTATCATTATTTATCGAATGTCTATATATTTTGATCAAATATGAAAACCCAAAACATACCTAACCGATAACCAATCCATGCAAATGTCTATAAACAACTTAAATTTAATGCATTTTTGTTTAGTGTCGAGTATGAATAGACTACATAGATTTGCATTTGAAAATAAAATATTCTATCCCTATTTAACCTTAGGCTAAAATTCGCAGCCAAACTGGCATCAATCCATCTGATATATCGATGTATTCAATGTAATACGGAATACGGCAGCACCAAAAAGATTAAGAGAAGACATTGACTCTCATCAGATAGGAATATTACATCTATCTAACAAGAAGAACAATAAAAAAAAACTCCATAGAAAGGAACTGCGTTCTCCATCTTATAATTCCTTCCATAGGCAAACGGGTGAGTGCGGCGTATATATAAACGATTCTGCCAGTAGCGAATCTGATATTACATCTACTAACCACACCAATATATCCAATCCATTGACCCAATTTAACAACGACACAAATAACCTAAGATTACCCTTCCCTAATATAGCTTTACAAATCTATATAGCCATTTACGCCCGACTTAAATTTAACATTGATATATTTTAATTTATCGGAAAACAGAAATCATAAATAAACTTAAAGAACAAAAAAATAAATAAATAAATGGAAATGATTTTACACAAAAAAAATACATCATAACATTATTAAAATTAATATTAAAATTGGTCAGATAGGATTCTATTGCAATTATTTTAAATACTAGGAAAGTTTAAAATTTAAAGTTCTTAGTGTTTTCAAATTAATATTGTTCATTATATTTTATAAAGTTCTTACGGTTTTAACACGTCCGTAGTTTTATCCGTTGCTTGCCATGAACATGAATTCCCACGCCGTCCTAAAGAGATTTGTTGAGTTAGCCGTTGTTTTTTTTTATCCGGAGGTTTTTTAGTTTAATTGATCCTCAATGTAGAAAATGAGAGTTCATTTCTCTTTCTTTCTTAGCAGAACTGAAGGGATTGAAGAGTGCATCTTTTTCAATCCCTTCTCTTTCAACTCCGCACCAACGCATATAGTCACATCGTAAATAATAATCAATAACTAACTAATTAATAATTTTCAAACTTGTCCTTTTATACATAACTTTAGGATCCAATGGACGTTACGTCATCGTTGATGATGATCCTTCCGTTGAGGTCCGATTTCCCCGATGGATTTCTTTCATTGGCCATTCTGTTCCTATTGTTTTCCTATCTGACCGTTGCTTATACATTTTAGATGCCCAAGGCTAGTTTACTAATTAAAATAATCATTTCCATTTTACAAAAGATTAATTAATCTGTTTTCAAACTTAAACATATATTTTTATCTCTAAATCTTTTCTGAAAATTTAGTTTTAAAATACTTTTTCTTTAATAAAGTTTTATTTTAATAATTATTTATCTGTGCGATTTTATATATATGCGAGTTTAAGATGATTTTTTTATTTTAATTCTTAAAAAAGAAATTTTTATTGGCGAACTTTTTTTTTTTATATGTTTACTAATAAAAAATAATGTAACGTACGTATGTGCCCGTTACATATCAGTAAACTTGCTTAAAAAAAAAATGAACAAAAAAAAAAATATTTTACTTAGGGTTAGTAATTACGGTACACGATTAACAAAATTTACAAAAACATCCGGTTAGTAATTTTACAAAAAACTATACAGTATACAAGAAAAAAATGTTGGCTATCATTTTTCAAGGACCATGTACGTTACACCTCCTCCCCACAAGAGTTCTATTTTATTTTATACATTTTATTTTTACTCACGGCATGACAAGCAAATTATTTAAATTATTTATTTAAGAAGGTTGCATTGAACTAAATATGTTTTGAAAGATAATGGGTTTATACGTGTATATTTGCAGCACAATTATAAATACCACCAACTTATTTATGACTGATTGAAATGCTTATATAGGATTACACTGAAGTAAATTCCCAAAGGTACTCATCATAAGGTACCACATTTTGATCATAAACTTACGTGGCTGTGCGCGCCTATACACGTTAAAGCATAATATATATCAACAAACAAAAAAAACATATTTATTGCAACCTTTTGACTTTCTTTTTAACAAAATACAGTTTAAAATTATTTATACTTTCTAGTGTTTAATATATGTGCTATTTCTTTCTGGCAGTGCTTTTAAAACATAATTTAAACTATAGACTTTATGATAAACAGATAAAAATATATTCATATTTCAGAAAAGAATTTGTTCATGGTATACGTGGTTTATTAAACATCGGCCCAAGTTGGGAAAGCCAATTGTAACAATCTGGAGAAGATAGACTTACATAAACTGCACTACAGGGCGCCATCTAGGCATTTGAACCTAGAAAAATTTATAGAGTATGCAGATACGTAAGTCCCAAAAAAAAAAAATTTTTTTTTTTTTATATTTTGCATCCAGTCGTTAGCCCATGTCACTAGCTCAGTGGAATAGCAGAGATTTAATAATATAATATAAGAGTATATATAAAAAAAGAATAAAATAAGCCACTGCCAGTAATTAACATACAAACATTTATTAACGCACATATATAAGATTTAAAATTATTTTAGCATCAGTTTACCTTTTAAAATTTAACTTACATTTTTAACTTTGATTTTAATTTACATTTTAATTTTTACAACTTTACATTTTAATTTTTTATAAGTTCGCACAGAGGAGTTTATAAAAGTTTGTTTTAAAATGTTGAGTATAGATCGGTTACATAGATTACAATGGTTAAAAACATTTCAAAATAAACATAAACGATCAAAATATAAAATCATTGATACCGACAATTGCAGAGGGAAATTTATAAGTAACCCAATAGTATTCACCATAAGATACTTGCATTGTCACCAATAACTTAAAAGACATCCGAATAAATACATTATAGATACTCACCATAAGGTATCATTATTTATCGAATGTCTATATATTTTGATCAAATATGAAAACCCAAAACATACTTAACCGATAACCAATCCATGCAAGCGTCTATAAACAACTTAAATTTAATGCATTTTTATTTAGTGTCGAGTATGAATAGACTACATAGATTTGCATTTGAAAATAAAACATTCTATCCCTATTTAACCTTAGGCTAAAGGTTCGCAGCCAAAACTGGCATCAATTTATCTGATATATCGATGCATTCAATGTAATACGAAATACGGCAGCACCAAAAAGTTAAGAGAAGAAATTGCCTCTCATCAAATAGGAATATGACATCTATCTGACAAGAAGAGCAATAAAAAAAAACTCCATAGAAAGGAACTGTGTTCTCCATCTTATAATTCCTTCCATAGGCAAACGGGTGAGTGCGGCGTATGAAACGATTCTGCCAATAGCGAATCTGATATTACATCTACTAATCACACCAATATATCCCATCCATTGACCCAATTCAACTACGACACAAATAACCTAAGATTACCCTCCCCTAATATAACTTTACAAATCTATACAGCCATTCATGCCCGACTTAAGTTTAACATTTATATAATTTAACTTAACGGAAAACAGAAATCATAAATAAACTTAAAGAACAAAAAAATAAATAAATAAATGGAAATGATTTTACACAAAAAAAATACATCATAACATTATTAAAATTAATATTAAAATTGGTCAGATAGGATTCTATTGCAATTATTTTAAATACTAGGAAAGTTTAAAATTTAAAGTTCTTAGTGTTTTCAAATTAATATTGTTCATTATATTTTATAAAGTTCTTACGGTTTTAACACGTCCGTAGTTTTATCCGTTGCTTGCCATGAACGTGAATTCCCATGCCATCCTAAAGAGATTTGTTGAGTTAGCCGTTGTTTTTTATTTATCCGGAGGTTTTTTAGTTTAGTTGGTCCTCAATGTAGAAAACGAGAGTTCATTTCTCTTTCTTTCTTAGCAGAACTGAAGGGATTGAAGAGTGCGTCTTTTTCAATCCCTTCTCTTTCAACTCCGCACCAACGCATATAGTCACATCATAAATAATAATCAATAACTAACTAATTAATAATTTTCAAACTTGTCCTTTTATACATAACTTTAGGATCCAATGGACGTTACATCATCGTTGATGATGATCCTTCCGTTGAGGTCCGATTTCCCCGATGGATTTCTTTCATTGGCCATTCTGTTCCTATTGTTTTCCTATCTGACCGTTGCTTATACATTTTAGATGCCCAAGGCTAGTTTACTAATTAAAATAATCATTTCCATTTTACAAAAGATTAATTAATCTGTTTTCAAACTTAAACATATATTTTTATCTCTAAATCTTTTCTGAAAATTTAGTTTTAAAATACTTTTTCTTTAATAAAGTTTTATTTTAATAATTATTTATCTGTGCGATTTTATATATATGTGAGTTTAAGATGATTTTTTTTATTTTAATTCTTAAAAAAGAAATTTTTATTGGCGAACTTTTTTTTTTTATATGTTTACTAATAAAAAATAATGTAACGTACGTATGTGCCCGTTACAATATATATATATATATATATATATATATATATATATATATATATATATATATATATATATATTGAGCCAGGTCCATTTAAAACTTTTATTTAAAATGGATTTCAAAGGGTTTCTTTTAACATAATTTTTACTTTATATTTTAATATTCATGAATGGACTGACCCTTCAAGCAGAGTGGAGAATACTATTGATAGCATAACCTATCAATGATACTCACCATCAGATCAAGCTATGCAAAACATAACACAATCACATGTCCAGACTGTGACCCATCTCAACTGCTAGATTTAAATCTCTGCCATCCAAAGAATTTTATTTGTTTTGAGGATCAACCTCAAGTTCCAGCCAATCATAAATTATATAATCAGCATGCTTTGGATGACAGGCACACAATCTAGCACTTTGAATATCTCATGACTAACTCACACTCTGTCTCAGGGTCCAGAACATTTACTTTACTCATAAAATAACTCTACACTAATTTTCTGGTGATGCAGTGACAAGAAAGAAAGGAAAGATAGATAAAATAACAATTACAGCAAACATTAATATTTATTTATGCACACATATATTTAACACACTATAACAATAAAAGATTTGATATAAAAATATATATAAATATCTTTAGGCTATAGTTATAATTGTCTAATATTTAAAGATCATTTAAAATAATGATTCTAGACTGTGATCAGGTTTTTGTGATTGTCAGTTTCCAACCAATTGGCTTTTTGGTCTCCATTGATGGTTCAAGTGCTTGTTTTCCATTATTGTGTTGCCAGTGGAAGAGAGAGAGTTTGTGAAAGCATTTATTTACAATCTAGGCATTGTTCTGGGTGTTGGTTCAGGTGAGGTTCAGTTGATTTTCTCTTTGATGAGGATTTTTGGGCCTGAAGTCCAGCTAAATATCTTAAAGTTGCCTAGCAATGCAAGTTGCTAGATCTGCACCTTTTGCATGGATATTGGATACAGCAGTAATTTATTGGCTTACTACTGTGTTTATAGTTTCTGAATATCTGGATCTCTGGTTGTTTGGATTCTGCATTCTGTCTGAACTGAATAATAATAATCCAAACTGATAAATGTTCTAGCAAATTGCATCCCCAACTGAAGAACAATAACCAAAATGGATTGCAGAATACATCTGACATAAAACTAATCATATTCACTACTAATACTAAATAAATATTAAATTTTAAGAATTTTTTTTTAAATGTCAACAAATATAACTAATATTTTAAGACTATGACTAGAGATGTTATCAGCACAATGATAAAATCATAAAATCAATCAATTGGGTTTTCAACTTTCTCAATGTGATATTATGAAATTTACTATTATGAAATCACATTTTCATTGGATGAACATGAATAAATAATGCAAGACTTTTTAAAAAATGTTTTATGATGAACTTGAATATGGTTTTTCATGAGGGAGATAAACCTTATTTATGTTATAATGATTATTTTAAAGACATTCTAAAGAAGTGCAATGCTGGTTGTCCTCATTGGAAGAATATGACAGAAAATAGAATACATTGGAGAGTACAATTAAACAGCATGTTAATAATTGCAGAAAAAAAGTTTTCTGATGAAGAAATTAAAATACATCATTACAAAATATCACAGAAAAAATGATTACCATGCTTTATATGTGGACACACTTGTGTTTCATAATTGATTTTGTATAGTGATTGTAAAGCTCATATTTATAGCAGTTTTATTCTGTTTCTTTCTTATATTTTTCTTTGAAGTTAGAATGGTCATATATTTTATGAGTGAAGAATTGCTTATGTTATGTTATACAATATATTATATCAATAATTACCATTTTTTATTCTTTTAAATTTGTTTTTTAATTTGATGAATTATTAAATTTTTGTTATTTATTTATTTATTTTTTATAGAAAAAATAATATCATAAATTACCTATGAAAAGGCTTTTTATAAATAGCTCCTGTGAACAAATTCCTTTCCAGCAGCTTCTATTAGAGAAATAATGAAATATAAAGCAATAGTCATAGGATTATTTAGTTACAGTTTGATAAAGATTTAAGCAATTGTCTATTTTTATTTATACTCTACCCTAAGAATAGTTAGATGCAAACTCAATGACTAATGTATAATTAGATGGATTGGCTATGAACCAGCTACCTAAAAAAAAAAAAAAGCTTTTTGAAAAAAAAAAAATTTAATATAGATTTCAAATGCAGGTTATAAATGTGTTACTTCTTCTATAATATCATTCTGTATCAGTGACACTTCTACATTAAATATATATATACTTGATACTTTTATTAACAAAAAGCAATGATATTTTACAATAAACATAAACAGCAATCAAATGACATTCAGCAAATACAAGAAAACACTCTAGTTTTTCCTATATTGTATTAATTACAGGGAAAATAATAAAAAAATCAGGATATGTAACCAACTTGCATTTAAGTTAATTAAATTTTTCCTTTAAAATGAAAGGAATGCCTAGTAAACTTTTTCAGTATTCAAAATACACAGTTAACACAATGTATATGTACAAAACAAAAACATTATGTTAATGAAAATAAATATTTTATAATTTTTATATTTACAAATATGAAAACAGTAGGTTAAATATGTGGCAAGTTTATTTATAAATGCTTTGAAATATAAAATCAAATAATTTAAATATTAATAAATAAAATTTTAACATAATGCATGAATAATAATAAAAAAATGATAGTATTTGAGGAATCAACTTACAGAACAGCTTGAGTTATTTATAAAACAGTTTGAAAATAGAATAATAATACGTTAAGAAAATAGAATAATAAATAGCTTGAGTATTAAAAGTTTTTACGACTTACAAAATAAATAAATAATACATTTGCAAAGAGGAAAACAGATTGGTCCAGCTTTCTATGGTTACTAATTAGCTGAAAAGAATGAGAAGAGATATGACGTAAAGTGCAATATAAACATATCATTACGATTTCTTCTATTACAACTGTTTTTGAAAGCAGTAATTTATACTTTTTACTGTGCTTCAGAGACATTTATTATATGTTTAAGTAATCAATTAATACCACTTATAAATATATATATATATATATATTCACATCTCTAGATTAGTTTCTACATATTGAAAATTAGCAGTGAAAAATATTATATTCACAATCAAGATACCACTTTAATTATTTTACACAATTCAAGCTAATAAACTAATATTCAAAAATTAATGTTTTGAATTTAAAATTAATTATTTACTTATAAAGATATTACATTAAATGACTCTGTAATAGAGTGAAAAGAATAAATTAATGTTCCTAAAGCCTAATGTTGGGTGTAAACAGAATGCAGTATAATGCTTTTTTGATGTATGCCAATGTAGTTAAAGAGTGAAAGGTGTGTATAATTATTATAAAATTAAGGTCACCAAAATGTGTAATTTTTGATTTAAGAATATATGACTAACAGAAAAGTTAGTAGGTTGAAAATTTTAAGTTATTTTTAAATCTCAGACATCAAGTTATTTTGATAGGTAAAGAAGTTAGAAGTAGTCTATATCAGTTGTCTTCAACCTTTCCACACCTGTGGACCAGTAAAAATAAGGATAAGATTTCGTGGGCCAGCAGAAGTTTACAGATTTTTTTTCTTAAAGATGTAATCTTCTTAACCTTAGATAAGCATAATTGTTATAACTGACCAAAACAGCACACTAGTTATTGTGTGTTATAATGGTGTTGCTTACCTTCACATGCTAAACACTCTTTCTTGAGTTGTGCAGTGATACTGCTACAGAAAACATACAATAACAATCGTTCTCATTAATGTGCTTGCATTTTATGTTTATTATTTCATTGTTAAAACATGCAAGAATAAAATGTTATTCACCTGAATGTTGAAAAGTCAAAAGTTTTGATCTTATTTTTTTGGGGGTGGGGGGGGGTGGGTTGAGAAATACTTTGTCATCACTGAGACAAAAGATAGACACCAAAGTTATTTTTTGTTTGTTTTTATTTTTAAAAAAAGGTAACAGAAATTGGTTTTAAAAATAAAAGTTTTAGTATTTTAGCAGTATACAAATAAAGCCAAAAAAAAAAAAAAACATTGCCTTATAGGCCCCCCAAAAAAATTGGGCATATTTTTAAACAAAAAAAAAAAAGAAAACGAAACTTGAAAAAGTCAAAAGTTTTGATCTTACTTTATTTTGGGGTGGTGGGGTGTATTGAGAAATACTTTGTAAAAGTTAGAGATAGAACTTATTTTTTGGTTTTTATTTTTAAAAAAAGGTAATAAAAATTGATTTCAAAAATAAAAGTTGAAACCAAAAAAGATCTTATTTTAATTTTTTGGGGGAAGTGGGTTGAGAAATACTTTGTCTTCACTGAGACAACAGTTATTTTTGGTTTGTTTTTATTTTTTAAAAAGGTAAAAAATTGGTTTTAAAAATAAAAGTTTTAGTATATCAGCAGTATACAAAGGCAAAAAAGATATCTCTTTATAGGCTAAAAAAAAGTGGCCATATTTTTAAACAAAAAAAAAAACTGAAACTTGAAAAAGTCAAAAGTTTTGATCTTACTTTATTTTGAGGTGGTGAGGGTGTACTGAAAAATACTTTGTAAAAGTTAGAGCCAAAACTTATTTTTTGCTTTTTATTTAAAAAAAAAGGGTAATAAAAGTTGATTTCCAAAATAAAAGTTAAAGCCAAAAAAAAAAAAAAATTGCTGTATAGCCAAAAAAAAACAAACACTAAAAATGAAATATTAAAAGAGAGAGTAGAAAAACTTTAAGAGATCAAAAAAAGTCAAGTTACATTTTATTGTTTTAACAATGCTGACAAGCAGCCATGATTGGCTATCAAAAGACAAACAGAGTTTGTATAATAAAAAACTGTTTTCTAACCCCCCCTCCCCATAAACATCTGTGATAAATAGAAAAACAATTAATTTATGTATGATTGATTAGATTTTGTGTTTGTTCTGTTTTTTTTTTTTTAATCAGGGAAAAATGCGATGAAAAAATAAATAAAAATTGTTCATATTAATTAAAAGTTTAAAATATTATTTTGTTATTACAAACTTTCTTGCCAGTCTAGCTGCAGACTGGCAGAAAACTTCTGCGGCCTGGTGCCAGTCCATGGACCGGTGGTTGAAGACCACTGGTCTATATTGTGAAAGCAATCTTGCCTTTTATTAAATATTGCCAACAACCAGGAACAAATATGGGTATACAGATATATACTCTCATTAGCATCCATTGATTTCTCAATATTATGGAAGTTATTGTAGAATAGAGTAAGTAGAATGAATTTATTTTAAAAGTAAAATAAATTGATGTAATGTTACTTATAATAACAATTTCATTGTAACTGATTAAATAAATTTAAATATATATATATATAGAAAAGGCTGTGCCAAGCATAGCATATTAAAGTATTGCAATTCTTTTTTTCTATTTTTAATAATATACTATGTAAACAAGTCAGAAAAAAAGTGTAAGTTTATATCTATAAGTGATCTACAAGTAAATATTTAACAAAAAGGAAGGTTATTATTGAAGGAAGCATAGTCTTACAAAAAATTAATTAACATAGTAAAAACTTTAAATATAAAAGTAATTTTAAATAGGATATAATAAAAAAAATTATTTTAATTATTTAGAATTATAAAATATAAACTTTACCAAAAATCTAAAAACAGATAGTATAGTAAAAAATATTTAAAAATCTTAGAGTGAAGTTATTTTTACAGTTTCTTTCATTTTTCATCAATGACATTTCAATGCATGCATAAATGTAGTAATTAGTCTCAATAAATTGTTTTTCAGCCAATTACAAAACTAGAAATAATAGATTGAGAAGTCCAAAACTTTTAATGAATACAGTTATAGATAAAATAAAAAACCCCAATAAATTAAATTACTAGCAATAAAGGGAAGCAGGTATAGATATCTATAATAATTAACTAAATACAGGTACACTTTCAGAAAAACTATTATCATCATATATAATCACATGCCCTGCATCATTTGGTGCTGTAGGTAGAGCATCTGGCTTGGAATCAGGAGGTTCCAGGATCAGTTCTGACATCACACATCTGTCATTCAATGTCATTAAGAATATCTGAGCAATAAATACATATCCCTTTTTCTATATGCTTTTATTTAAACTGTAAAATGACACAGCAATAAATATTTCTTTAAAATATTCCATAAGAACATAGTAAGCCACTTTAAAATAAATCATAACAAATGGTAATTACATACAACACAATAATTGAAACAAAAAAAATAGATTGTATTTCAATAACCAAATACCCAGCAGTATTCTGTTACTGACTTCTATTGTTGACTAAGTCCACTTATGACAAATTTTATATATGAAAGCAGAATTAATTTGTACTGATAAGCCTTATCAGATTACAAAGAAACTAATAAATGTAAAGATTGAGAGATACATTTCCATTCATATTTTTTAAAGTTTGTTTGATTTTATTGAATTATAAAAAGTTTAAACTTCTGTATATATTTATTACTGTGGATCTTCAGTAAATATAATTAAACTTAACTTTGTATCTGTCTTCCTGTTAAACAAAATTGAAATAGTCAAAAGTTGCTAATTTTTATTTATTTTTAAAAATACTGTTTGTCCAGCAAGATCTATTCAGTTGCATATCCCTGATGTAACATTTGAGTAATCAATTCATTGATTTATTTATAGTCTAATTTTCCTATAGCTTTGCAAATATATAAAAACAAAAACAAATGCAGCCTGTTTACTGAGGAAATGATGCCACTGAACTTGTACACATAGCACTTTTTTGTAAATTCAAAGATTTTTAATGAATTACTCTGAATAACTTTTATCTGCAATGTCTATGATCACAATTTACAAATCGAACTACTAATAAGTATAAAATCACTTTTAACTCTGCAAACTCTTAGATAATTATAGTGGATGCAATTTCTTCAGGATTTGAAATTAAAGAAAATATATTCAGAGATAAACAAAACAAATTAAACTCTTAAAATGAGATCATAATACAATATTTAATTACAAAGCAAGAACAAAAACATATCTGTAACCTTATAGCAATATTTTTATATATGTAATAATAACTATTAGAATCAAATATATCACACATATAGATGGTTTAAAGACACTAAACTTAGTAGTGGGTACATAGAAATAGCATATTTTGCAACAAATTACATAGTTAACAAGTTTATTAATAAAGGGTTTAATCTAAATTATATAGAAGAATTAAATAACTTAAGTCAAAATTTATAGTCCAAATCTTGGAAAAATTGAAATTATATTTATAATAAAATGCAGGTTCAACATTTTTCGTTATATTTAAAAAAAGTTGTGCAGCAATTAATAGAAAAAAAGTTTATAAACTGCAATAAAGTTAATTAAACCATTAAAAGATTTCTCATCTTGACAAAATTGCAACAAAAATTATTAAAACAATATATATTTTTTTTATTCTAATAGAGTTGACCAAAAAAAAACACTTGGCAACATAATAAATCATGATTAGTTCAACTGTGAACTATATTATGTAGTGACATATTAAACTTAAAAAAATATAGTTAAAAATAAAATAATTTTGGATATTACTGTGTATAGTTGACCAATTATTTTTGATAATTACATAGTTTATAGCTCCAAAGTTCATAAGAAGTTCAAGAAGCATAGTATTGGCCATAATCCACAGACCATATTAAACAATAGGTTGCTAATATATGGTAACTTGATATGGATAAATTGGAATGGAAAGAAAAGAAGGTTGTACTTGGGGTTATAGCAAATCATCATCACTCCCAAGTAAATTAAATATAAAATTTACAAAAAGTATAATATTTAAATATGATATCAAAGTAAAGGATTCCAGATATTAAGGTATTGTTTAATATCATGAAAAAATATATAACTAATGTTATATATTATAAAAGCATGGGATTGTATATCTCTGAGAGATCAGCACAGCTAATTATAAGTTCACCAGAACTACCCAAAAGTATAAGGAATACTAAAAAAAATAGCCATTCATCATCATGAATGAACAATCAATCAAACTATATCAACATTCATTCAATCTTGTGACTGAATTTGAATAATAAAAAATATAAATTAACAGTCAATCTGGTAACTGGATTGGAAATGGGTCTTCTGAAGAGCAGGCTAACTATTTAGGCCTTGCCAGATTATGGGAAATTATTGGAACCATTAATATGAATGCACCACTTAAGTACTAATCCATCAGAATACATAATCATAGAAACATAATTCTGGGACATTAAAATATTTTGATCATCATCAATGCTCTGGCCAATTAGTACTGAAGTGGTAAATCTTTAGTACATATTTAACTTCACTGCCTGATGACATTACATACCTTTAAAGTAGGGTTTGAACCAGTTTATATGTTTATTTGGTCATCTAGGAATGTTAAGCATACACATATACACATATCACTTCCACCCTGTTTATTCAAAATGGTTATGTGTAACCAGTTGAATTATTATTTTAGCTTAAGTATATTTTATTTCCAAGCTTGTAAATTTCCTTCACTTAGATAATTGTGTATGTGCGTATATGTATTACAGATATAAAAATAAATAAGATTAATGTAAAGCTAAAGCAATGCCAGAAAATTCTAGAAAGTATTATTACAATTTAAAAATGTCATTCTCATTTAACTATTTCAGGTCAAACCAAAAATCATATTCTTAAAGTTATTTGCAATTTAAAAAATACGTTTTAACAATGCTTTCTGGAACGTATTGTTTACATCTTTCAATGTTGCCAAATTTCAAGTATAGGAGGAGCAGAAGTTGTAGGAACACTCAGAAAGAGTTCAAATCACTCTTCTCTCTTGTATTCGTTTAGAGAGTGGAAACAAAATGAACTGTGAGTAAAAAGAATTTGCCTTCCTGATCTTAAATCATCTCTGTTTTGCCTTCCTACCATGCCATCGTTGCTTGAGAACTGTTATGTTAACTGTGAAAAAACTATTGGAAGATGTTTACCATTATTTTGTCAATATTGTGCCTTTGCATCCAAACTTCATGTAGGTATTCTAAATGGCCACCATAACTACTAAAGGTAATCTGTTTTGCCAAAGAATGAACTCTTATATTCCTCACTTCTTTTCTAGATCTTAATTGTAATCATAATGTAATTTTTATTTATTTGGTAACTGACTATAAACTTAATTATCGTTAAATTTGTGATTTTCTCTCTTAAGTTTTAAACTTGTTCTTTGAAACGCTAGCACAGAATTATATATATTTTAAATATATCACTAGTTTTAAGTTTCACGCTCTAATTATATTATTTTCATGTGGCAAAACTTATTTAAACTATGTATCTTATTAAATTAGTTTTAGTATGCTAATTTTTCAATCTAGCAAACTTATATTATTTCAATCATCATTCCGATATTTTTGGAATATTTAAATAGTTAAATGTAAAATTTCTTATTGAACGCTGTTCACTCGGTTAAATATTGTGAAATATATGCTTAATGGTGGATTGTTTAAAAATCATATTATGGGATAAGATAAACCTTTTGTTGTTGTCACTATCGATATTTAAATGCATTTTATGTTCTTTAAATAAATTTGATTATTAATATATTTTAATAATTATTTGATACATGTATGCCATTAAGAGTTAACTTGCTTATGGTATTTTGTCGTTTAGGAATACTTGGGCTTGTTAAATAGGAAAAATAATATTTTGCCCTCTTTTATGTTCGACATCCTAAACTTATTAAAGTTATATATACAATGCTGAGTGGGTTATTATTTTATGGCGTTACGCATAATATTATTGCTTTATTTAAGCTTAAATTATTTCATTAGTCATTTAAGACTTAAGCCATATTTGCGTTGTTTACTTATGATAGCATTTTAAAGAATTTATATTTTGCTTTATCATATTTCCTCATCCGAACTCCGGATTTTCTTCACGTACTCGTCTAAGAATGAGGTTTGGTAGAACCAATCGCAGGACAAACATTAGAGTATTAAGGCTTTGCATGTGAAATGTTGGCAAGTGTACCATGGAATCCTTACCACTCATATTTTCGAATACCACCTTGTGATAAATACAAGCAGAATCATATATATGATAAAGCCTTTCAATCCAAAGATGGACATCTTCTCCATTTTAATGTTATCATTATAAGTCAGCACTGCGAGTTTTTTTTATATATAGTTTTCATACTGTAACAGTCAGAAAATGTGTGACTCGTAAACATAATGCAGAATTTGACCACCACACAGAACAGCAGCACCATCGCGGTAGTGAAGCCATCCATGGTACTGAGTTCAAACATAGTTTGTCTGTTCCACAATACAATCCATGAAACAATGCATCTGCTGCGACATTAGTAAATATTTCTTTAGGCACAGTGGTCGAGGATATGCAAGAGATTTATGATTTTATTTTTGAGTTAGTGAATAATCAAACTAATATTAGTTAAACATTCGTATTTATATAATCGAGAAAATATTATATAGAATGGGTATTGAATAAATGAAATGTAACTGCAGACATATAGTTTAAAATTATTTATTAACACATTTTAATAAGATCATTTACTAATAATATTTTATGGATTAAAAGCTTTAGTAGTGGGATTTGCGACATGATTATATTTTAAAGAATACTTTTATTTATTTGTTTACAAAAGGAATTCATTTATTTGAAGGCGTAATCTAGCTACGTAAAATTCTCGAGTAAGTATTTCTAATGCATGCCTGGAGGTATTTATACCTTTGCAATGCAAGAGTCTAAAGTAAGATTTAAGAGTAGTGGCGGACATATATTTATTTAATTAAAATATTTATTTTATGACTAAGGGCAAACATTTATTTGAGAGTGAATTATGAAGATAATGCAGAGGTGGAGTGATATATAGAATAATAAAATTAAGTAAAGGAACATGTGGTACACTTTAGAACGGCGATATGGAATGGCAGTATATCGAAACTGCAATGCCATGAATGAGTTTATAAGAATGTCGGGCTGGTCTCTGCCATCAGCCCGACGAAGTAAGATGTCACATAAGCATAAACAGGGACAAGTGGTCCATGTCACAGTTTGCTGTCTGGCTGCATGACATCATCAAGTGCTACGGGAGCACCCATTATGTCCGCTTGTGTAGGACAACTGGGGTTAATTTCAACCCTGAAGAATTCAGAAATTTCACGGCGGAATGGGTCTTTGCATCTCTAAAACGTAACACATGTATAATGTATAAATGATTATGATAAGATTTAAATAGATTTCTAACTTGGCCCTACATTATCAACATTTACTAAAGAACGTTGGCGACTCTCAAAGAAATGTAATTTGATGAAATTATTCATTAAGATTTAATAAATACAAAACATATCTAAACTGGGAATGATTACAACTAATATGCCAGCCATTTGCGAAGTAGTAGACCCTGTATTACAATAAATGATGCATTGAATGTGTGTCGATTTATATGAAAGTTAAGTTATTTAGGAAAGTAAATATTAATGAAAATTTGACACGCATTCCTTGTTTCAAGCGATCATAGATTTAAACTTTGAAAATTGAGACAATTATGAACATGCAATAATTAAATAATAACTATAGATAAAAATGTAGATTTTAGAAATATGCACCCAAGAAAGATAGAGTGAGATAAGCTAGATTATTAGAGAAATTTACACATTAAATTAATTATTCAATTTTAGTTATACAAATGATAGTTTTTACATTTTATAATTTAGATAAGTAATATGAAGAAGAGCTATAGCATGTTATTAGAGTACTCTAGAGTTTGAACACAGACAGGTACCTGTTTTATAAGAAGTTTTCCGAGTCCATTGGTTTAGTTGCAAATAGTTCATGAGTGGCAATTCTTTCTTGTATTTAGATGTCTCATTTACTTTAACAGCAGCAGCAGCTTTCTCATTTATTTCAGGCAGCAGATATTCATGGTGAATTTATGACAGGCAATGGAAAGTTCAGCATCCGATAGGCCATCTCCCAATGGAGAATAATCTAGGTGCTTTTACTCGGTCATACCTTGGCAGGAACAAATTATTTTTATATTTTGGAGACTCTCAGTGATCGAGAGCAAAGCTAAAGTTTAAGTGAATGTCTCCAGCAAGTCTAAGATGGCCTCTTTTCTTATCTTGATCTCTCACATTTTTTAAGGTATTTTTAGGTTCTACTTAAGCTGCCCTGAGGATAATCAATGCATTTTGTTGCTTTTAATTATAAAGAAAGCTGCCGTTCTATTGTTTACATTTTACATTTACTAATTACATTTTGGGGAATTTTTCTTTAATTAATCTATCTAACACTGACCGATGCTTTTAAATTTCAAAGACAAAAAGGGAACATAAGATTATTTTAACTTTTAATTAAATATTACATCAGATTTTTTTAGAATTATTATTAAACGAAATTTAAACAAAGCAATAAATATGAACTTTATAATCCAAAATAAATGATTAAAATTATACAAAATTATATAACTAAAAGAAATCTAAATTATATTATTTTATCCCTATTTATTGCCTTTAATTTGAGATCGAAATGTGTGCGTGTTTATGCTGAATTCTACATATATTTATACATTTTAATATTGCTATACACACAATTCGATACCAAAAAGTTTAAATTTGGGCGGGATAGACCGGTCAGTGAGAGATGACAGAAACAGGTGAAACTTAAGATTCGAGTACGAATCTTACTGTTTCAATATTAACTATAAGATGTAGCACAGTGATGTTTGTAAACCACTCATTTAATAATTAGTCGAATATTTTAGGATTGTCACAGTAAGTCTTAGTTAAGCTAACCCATTCCTCATTTATACTGGCCCAGATATGCTCATGAATGATAAATTACTTCTGTTATATCAAGAGTAAACTTTTCTTTGGAGATAAATTTATAAATGTCTTTATCATCACTTAAAGTAATGATCATAGCATTAATAACATTAATTTATTATTATTTATAGTTCATTAGCATACTAAATCAGTTGCCTATATGCAAAGTAATAACCGCATTAAATCTGTGCAATGTTGCTGATGTAATTTAAAATTGTTTATGTTCATTAAATTATTATGTTGATAATTACTTGTGCGTTTGTGTCTTACTGAATTTCACTCATTGAATTCCATTTAATATTTATAGTAGTGTTAGTAATATTTAGAAGTTATAATTGATTATTTTAAATGGATATTTATCTCTGGATTGTTCTGTTCTTGCTCATTCTGGATGGATACTATTTTATAATTCATGTTTCTTTTGTAATGCTAACTGTGTGCAATTCATTTAAAATTTATAAATTATCCCTTCACATAAGGTATTTGATTGAGCCAAGATTTGATAGTCTTTATTTACATTAATTACCCTGTAGATCTCATTTTCACTGTGTCTCCGGGACCGGAATGAATAAAATTTCATCTGTTATCATCAGAAGTGTTGTTTATAATGTTATAGTTTTAGAGAAGAGCAAATAGGGCAGAATTCATGATTGCTCCTGACCTGTGTATCTCAAGCATGAGTGGATTTAGGGTACTTTTGCTTAGATTCTAAACCTTGTTAAAAGAATATACAATTCGACCGGTACAGTACCATTAATACATTGGCCATTATAAACTTAATTTATAAAAAAATAAACAAATTAAATGTAGTGCATGGGTTTTAAAGAATATATTTTAGCATCAACCAGGATATATCCATCATAATCATAATCGTCATTATCTGGATGCCAAAAAATACTAAAATACATCCCCATTCATATAATTTGACTGTTATGCATGAATACAGCTCAGAAATAGCTCTATAACTGTTAGTGTGACCAAGAGATGACGCAATACAATGTTCTATATCTTTAAAATTAAGTCACTGGAATAATTGGAACAAAGAAATACAAGATTATTAACAATAAAAAAATGAAATTAAGGTCTAGAATAAGGTTATGCATATCAATTAAGTCTTTTGATTTTGATTAACATACAGTAATAAGAAATTATCACATTATGATATATATATATATATATATATATATATATATATATATAATTAATACAAAATTCAAGTCAAGTTATTACATGGTGGATTACATATATTATACCGGTCAAAACCGTATGCTCACTTAACAAGATTCAAATCCTAAGCAACAGTACCTCGAATCCAATCATGCTTGAGATACACGGGTCTGGAGCAATTCTGAATTCTAATCTATTTGCCTATTCTTCAAATCTCTGACCCAATGAACAACAATCCTGATGACACAGTAAAATTATTTTAAATCCGTGCCCATAAGCAAAGCGGTAGAGCATAAGATCAGACTGATGATGATGATCGAGGTCAGAGTAGCCCAGGAATTACATTTATTATAGTTATTTATTCACTAATTCTAAGCTATTAGCTAAAGAAAATAGTTCTAAATATTAACTAGAAAATAATAATTCAAAAACGACAAACCAGGATTTACATGAAATAGATATATTTAATAAATATTAAACAAACATATATATATATATATATATTATATTACAAAGATTAAGGAAACATGTGTATATTTTACCAACTAGTTTCATGCTTGGGACAATATTGTTTATTTACAAGACTTGGGAATCTGTTGTATAAAATCCCTTCTATCACTCATTTAATAAATATAATTTTACAGATACAATTTTATAGTGTTTTATAACTTATGCGGAGTTAATAAGCTAATTAAAGAAAACTTTTGTTACGGAGCGTTGTGGATGCCGAAAATAAATATAAAAGATCGTGACAGTTTTAACAGTAAATGATTTATTTGATAATGGGCAAAATATATGATTTCAATCATGTATTTCTTAGGAGAACCATTATTTATACTTTTATTCGCATTGTTTGTTAAAGACGTCTTTTAGAAATAAGAAACAAACAATGCACTTTATTTACGAGAGTAAGTTATGCAATCATTAATATAAATTAGATTTACATCTATGGGAATCGATAACAGTTTTTAAAAGAAAGCCACTTAAATCAATGAACTAAATGTATTTTTACGAAATGAATCATTTATCTTTAACATATTATTGTGACTTACTAAGATTAGATGGATGGATGCTCAAATTCAAGAGCAAAGTAACAGTGCTAGCATATGATTATAGAAATCTGGCCTTCATGGCAATTGGATATTTTATCATTTAAAAGAATACTTGAGAAAAACTTAGATTTGATATGTCCACGCATTTTGGCGGAGCAATATCGAAGGAGAGGCTGAGTTTGAGACCCCAGATCATTATGTACTGCCATCTGCAGTGCATAATCCTCACAAACCTTACATTCCACAGAGAGTAGTGTCTCTGATAATGAATGAATTTAAAAAGTAGGACGGGAGCTTTATACTTCCTACGCCCCAATGACAAAGCAATCAAGAAATGGAAAGATAAAATATCAGAATAAAAGAAAATGTATGCCAGCAATGTTTATATAATTTTATAATATTATTTAAAGTTTGGAAACAGTCTAACCTCTCGCGCAATAATCTGTTTTCAATTCTGGGTCATTTAACTAATCATAATGAATAATAACACTTCTATTTATAATATTATTAAACTAACAAAATTTATATTTAATGAATCGATTCCCAAATACATATTAACTGGTAGAATTCGCCCTTCAGGCAATGGTAAGAAAAGGTGAAATTTTATATTAAGTGTCGCAATCTTTTATAAAGGCCACTAAACAACAAAATAAAGTAAGCATCCACAATAAAATACTTTTAAGTATACAACCAACCTAGCGAACGATTTCTATTTTAAATAAACAAATGAATACGATTTTACTAATGAATTTAATTAAAGGCATGAGATTGATTGATACCGACATATTAGAGAAAATAATATATATATTAAACAAAATAAGTTGTATACATTTAATTGAGCCGCATAAAGTTATATAAACATAAATTAAGTGTAAAAGCAACATATATTTAGAATTACACAAGTATTAATAAAGGATTATAGAGAGAGAGTTTACGAGCAAAACTAGAAAAATATCATAAATGGATCTATGAATTAATTTAGCTACAAATTATAAATCACCCATGAATGTTCGTAGTAAGGCAGCTCTAAATTACATGATTTTACCTAATATATCAGCATAGCAGCAGGTAGGCAGGCAGGTTGGCAATTCTACATCATCTCATATGGTAATTCAGATGGAATTTTTATGGCTGGTAGACAGTTCTCCAAGAGAAAAAGAGAGGTGGACGGCTCCACTACTCATGCTTCATCACGCAGAACTTGTGTTGACTTCTTAAGTAATTAAATTCAAATCACTGAAAACTCCTCTGAACTCAACTAAAAACTGAAAGTAATTAAAAAAAACTAACTTCCTTTGTTCTGTGGTTCCTTTTATAACATTTTAATACCACCCAGAATGCAGTTTCATATACCAACCCTATCTCTATAATCTCTTTAAAAACAACATTTAATTAGCAACATGTTTTTATACAGATAAGGCTCAAAATACCATTTTTAGCTATTTTAAATTATTTGACAACAACTGATAAATGATTTGTTTTCGATCTTAATTGTGATTGACAATTTTAATTAAAGCAACAAGCTGAATTTAAACAAAGATTGTTTTAGAATTTTGAGCCTCCCCCATTGTTCTTTGTTGTCACATTAAATAGTTTAATTAAATACTTTAAATCAAAATACATATAGATATAACAAAAAAAATTACAATTATATAAAGAAAATGTTTAGTTGTCAGCAATAAACATTAATAACATTATTGCTTCATTCATATATATATATATCACGCACACTACTGTTTTACTTTACTAAATAGTTTTAATTTTATTAATTTCTCTAATCATTAGGCATACAGTGTGTGGGTGAATAGCATATATTTATAGCAAGATCTGAATTGTGGACCCCTACGAGATTAGTATAGATGGTGAAACATGAATCATCAATGATGATTAGACATCAATTGCTTTAATATATGTGCACAGACATGTGATTTATAATATACAGTTAATATATTTCAATTGATATTTAATAATGTCAAAAAAATGATTAAATTTTACATATGTGTTATATTTGACAAGCATTGACATATATGTGCACCCATAAATATACAGTATAAATTAATTATATTACAATGATATTTTACACATGTGTGTGTGCATGTATTCTCACAATGATGTTTATATCATATCTTAATTTAACAGTAATAATAGTATATTTTCATAATTAATTTCTCGATTATAATATTTAATTTTACACATATACATGCATATCAATAAAAAGAATCAGTTATCAAATTCTATTATAATAGTATACAGTTTTTTTTTCTTTTTTAAAAAAATATCTGTTTATAAGTTCCCTTTTGTCTTTTTTTCTTTACAAAAAAAAATAAAAAGTCAATCTTGACAGATTATTGTTTATTGAATAATTTAAAAATATAGATTTTAAAAATAATGCTCTTGCAAGTTTATTTTAATTCAAGCAAAAATTAGTTACTTGTTTAAAGTTATACCACTATTACAGGTTGCCATTAAACATAATGTCTTTAAAATTAAAAATTTAGGTTTAAAAAATATTTTTTTAAGATATATTACAATAACTTCTTTACAAAATATGTATATAAAACCATCTATGTCTCTTTTAGATGTGTGACTCAAAATATTCATTTGTTTTACTTTAACTTATTAAGTTATAAATTTAAAAGTTATTTTAAAGATTTTAAATAAAATCACCAGCTATATATACATGTATCTGTGCATCTCTGCTTCTAGATACATTAGCATTACTGCTTCAGCTATTGATGGTTTCTCTTGATGGAGACCAATTCATGTAATTGTCAGAATCAGGAAAGTATAATATGGTTTGTTGGCATTCTCCCTTCTGTCTAGGGCTTAATTAGCTTAAGGCTAGCAAACTATTTTGGTCAACATTTAGGCTATTAATTTTAACACAAAGAATTGAGTCATTTGCCTTTATGTGAATTTAAACTCCACCTTTGAACTGATAGACTACTGCTAGATTTCCTGCCTTGACTTCAGCTACATCTTTATTGGATCTCTGTCCAACTCTGCTATCTAATTCTGTTTCTCAAAAATATTATTAACCAAGCTTTCTGGCCAGCTCTTATAAAATATATTTAGCCAAGACTTTCTCATAAATTAAAAACCATACTGTTCAAAAACAACAAATCAGACTAAAGAAATCTATTTATTAGCTCATTTTATAATGTTGGACTGATAAGTGATAAAAACACTTTGCAGACTGTTTTCAATCTGTCTGATCCTTTTAAAAACAAGTTTGAAATTTTATCATAAATGTGATCGGAAAAAGTTGATTTCAATTAACTTTAATCTTTTGGAATTTGACCCAAGGTGTAATCTACAGGTTTTTACTTTGATAGAGAATGATATATAAGCCAATTAAATGATTTTTAAAAGCAAATATTTTTACAATTATCAGTAGAGATGCTGTTTTTTTATTTTCAAAATTAGAATTCAATATTAATTTATTTATCAGACTTTTTTAAATACTTAATTTTATAATAAAATATTATTTTAAATTGAGAGTTATTTAAGCTTTTACAATCATTATTGTTATTATTATTCCAAGTGTAATGTAAAAAATATCTACAAAAATTCATGCCTGTGTTTATTTATACTTTTCCTTCACTTTATCTATATGTGAACATACACAACTGTGATATTGTGTGCCATGTAACCTAACTGGTTACATTGTCCCACTCTGAGAAAAAAGGAAAATAGAAATGAAACACCTTTCTAACAATATTTTACATAATCTACATGTATAATCAAAACAAAGTACATATTTCTGACAGTTAAGATATCTGACAGTTAATAAAATAAATAGTGATCTGCAATTTTGAGAGAAAGAATTCAGCTATTGGACTATAAGTACATAATGCACCACGAACACCAAGAGGACTATCTCAATTGAGACACTATAAGTTACTACAACCCTTAATAAAAGTAATACAAAAATCTTTGCAAAGCTCTTATGCCCTGCTTTTTTGAGCATTATGAGTTGGGAAATATAAGATATAATTTACTTCTTTTTTTTTTGGAGATTTAGAGATTGGAATCATGGTAGGACTACATTAACTGCTCTGTAATTAACAATATAAAATACAAAAAAATAGGTTGGAGCAAATAGCTGAGATAGAACATTTCACGGAATTGCATGAAAACTCTGTAGCCTGGCGACAATGATGAAAACACTCTATCCATCATCAAAACTGAAAATACAGCTAAACCAACTTTAACAATCAAATACCAAATCCAATCTCCAAAATTATATATTTTCTATTTAACTTTAAACTTGAACATCTTTAAACATACATAAAAACTACTATTTTATAATTTAAAATCATCATCAATACTCTTATCACATATTTCACAGTAATTTTTAAAACTGGTTTGGGATCAAGTTGATAATGTTGAAGTGATAATCACCAGGATTTGATTACTATCAGCCTCAGATTGGGTGCTATTTGTAATGAGATATGGATAACCTCAGATGTAAAGAAAAGAAGATTGTACCTGGAGTGAAGGCAAATCATAATCCCTTCCAAATAAATGAAATTTAAAATTTACAAAATGTTAATATTTAAACAAATATCAAAGTATTCCAAATATTAAGATATTGCTTAATATAAAAAAATATTAGTTATGTTATATATTATACGAGCATGGGATTATATATTTCTGAGAGATCAGCACAGGGAACTATAAGTTTATGAATACTACCCAAAAGTATAAGAAATACTCAAAAGAAATAATTATTCCTCACCATAAATGATCAATCAATCAAACTATATCAACAGTAAATCTTATGACTGGATTTGAACAATAAAAATATAAATCAACAGTCAATCTGGTGACTGAATAGGAAATGAGTCTTCTGTAGATCAGGCTAACTGTTTAGATTTTGCCAGCTTATGGAGTTTATTGGAACCATTAATTTGTATGCACCACATGAATGCTAATACATCAGAATATATAATCATAAAATAATAATGAAGGGACCTTAAAACATACTGGTCATTATCAATGCTCTGGCCACTTAGTACCATTAATGTACTGGACATTATAAACTTAATTTTTAACAAGATTAAACTAAAATAAAATGTAGTACATGGGATTTAAGAATATACTCTTAGTGTCAATCAGGATATATCAATCATAATCATCATCATCTAGATGCCTCAAAGCACTAAAATACATCCCCATTTATATAATCTGACCATTATGCATAATTCTAGCTCAGAAGAACACAAGCTCTATAACTGTTACTATGATCAAGATATGATGCATTACAATTTTCTATATCTTTAGAATAAAGTCACTGGAATAATTTTAACTAAGAAATACAAATTTATTAACAATAAAGAATGATATTAAAGTCTAGAATAAGGCTATTCATGTCAATTAAGCTCTCTGATTTTGAATAACATGCAATTATAATAAATTATCATATTGTGATTTACATATATGTGATTAATTCAACATTCAATTTATTACATGGTATGTTACATGCATGATTTATAATACACAATTAATATATTTCAACTGATATTGAATAATGACAAAAATGATTAAATTTTACATGTATGTCCTATTTGATAAGCATTGACATATATATGCACACATAAATAAGCAATACAATTGACTTATGTTACAACCATTATATAAAATAATAAATATATGATTAAATGTTTTAGTTGTATAAAAAATGTAAGTATTTAAAATTTTGCACATGAATGTGTATGCATTCTTACACTGCCATTTACATCATATTTTAATTTAACAATAATAATATTACATTGTCATAATTCATTTCTTGATTAAAATACATTAATTTTACACATATACATGTCTATCAATAAAAAAAATCAGTTACCAAACTCTATTATAATAGTTTACAGTTTTTTCTTTTAAAAAAATATCAATTTATAATTTTTTTTTTCTCTTTTTTTTACAAAAAAAAAATAAAAGTCAATCTTGACAGATTATTGTTTATTGAATAATTTAAAAATATAGATTTTAAAAATAATATTCTTGCAAGTTTATTTTAATTCAAGCAAAAAATAGTTACTTGTTTTAAGTTATATCACTATTGCAGATTGCCATTAATCATAACATTTTTAAATTGAAATATAGCTTTAAAAATGTCTTTTTAAAGAATATTAAAATAATTTCTTTACAATATATATATAATCATCTATGTCTTTTTTTAGATGTGTAAATCAAACAAATTATTCATTTGTTTTGCTTTATGTTATTAAGTTATACATTTAAAAGTCATTTTAAGGATTTTAAACAAATTCAGCAGCTGTATATACATTTATCTGTGGTTCTCTGCCTCAAGATACATCAGTGTATGTATAATTATTCTTCAGCATCAGATGGTTTCTCTTCATGGAGACCAGTCAAGATAATTGTCAGAATCAGGAAAGTATAATCAGGAATGTTAGTATTTTCCCTTCTGTGTTGGGCTTGATGAGCTTAAGGTCAGCAAACTGATTTGGTTCACATTTAAGGCTATCGATTTCAACACAAAGTATTGCGTGATTTTCCTCTGTGTGAATTTAAACTCCACCATTAACATGATGAACTGTTGTTGGATCTCTTGCCTTGATGTCAGCTACATATTCATGTGAGCTCTGTTCAACTCTGCTTCTCAAAAATATTATTAGCCAAACCTTCTGGCCAGCTCTTTTACAATATATTTAGCCATGACTTCTCAAAATTTAGAAACCATATTGTTCAAGAACAACAAGCCAGACTAAAAAAAATTTTTTATCAGCTCATTTTATAATCTTGGATTGCTAGGTGATAAAAACACATTGCAGACTGTTTTTAATATATTGTTGACAGTTGACACTCTAAGCGAAACAAAACAAATAACAAGTTTAATATAAGCACCAAACTATATTTAAAAAACAATTTTTCAATGATTGTGGATAAATGGGAATTACGGACTTTCACTATTAAAATTAATGATAGAAATTTTCAACATTAGCATAAAAATAAACTATTACTGGACTTTAAATATTACTGGACTTTATAAATAAATTATTTAATCTATATGAATATAAGAAAGAAACTTATTTTAGGAAGCATTGCTGCATTCACAATCATAGAAACTGGTTATAACCCCATTGGAGAACTAATATACAAAAATATTTTTAAAAAACGATGTTATTTATAATAAAATGAGAGGGAATATAGAGTTGGTTCTAATAAATTAATCTTTAGCCAATCACAAGACGAAAAAATGAATTAAAATGATTAATTCTTCAACTTATACTTATATCATTATAAAAACAAAACAGCCATAAATAAACAACCAATAACAATAAAATAATATATTGTTCATCTTTATGTTATAGTCTGAGAGGCTATCAGATATATAAAATATTTCAAAAATACATTTTATTGTGTCATCATACATAGTCAAATGCATATATTTCTATATAAAAGCAATATGGTAACAAACACTTAACTACAATATACTATTACCAACATTAAATAAATGTTATAAATAGGTTGAGGTTGTACTCCAATAACTAAGTAATGAATAGCTTTCTATTACTCACATACTTTCTAGCTAAATACAATTCTGTCAAATCTTATAAAATAAAATTAAACATAATTTTAGTCTTGCTAATTGTAGTAATGTTAAATTAGTATGTGTCTTCTAGAAATTACAATGCCAATGGTTAAGAAAAAGTAAACAAATAAGTAATTCCAATATTTTTTTATTTCAAAACGATAGTACAGTGAAGCTAAAATGCATAAAAAGTAAACATATTAACATTGCTATATATATAATTATAATTCTTTATAAACAATTTTGTAATTATTTTATTTAATAAAAATATTATTAAATAAATCTTCTGCAGTAATATATGTGTTGTAATATGATTACATTTGGGTAGCAAAGTGATAAAGATTACCATCTAATAGGTAAATGTCTTTAGCGTAACATTCTCTGTTGTTTAAAGCACATCTGTATGAAAAATTAACAGTAAATTTATATATAAACAGATGTAAATACAAGTAAAAATATTAAAACATACATTTTGTTGCAGAAGAAAAAAACTAAATAAAGTTTATATGAAATTAAAAATATTTATAACTAAGTAAAAATGATTTTCGTATTTATATGCTTAATACAAATTCACTATAATATAATAATCTACAAATACTTTTTAAAAAGTAAGTCTATCTATTTAGTTTGGAAAAAAATTTAAAACGTTTCAAAGCTTAATGAATAATAATAATAATTCTTATAAAAATGAACTACTTTTTTTATCTAGATAAGATTATCTTGAACTGACAAAAAGAGAAATGAAAATCCTCTTAACATAGATATCTTAAAAAGAAAATAAATTTTACTCTTAATAAAATATAAATTATTTCTAAAAAATCACAAACTCTTGCTTTCAGAAAACTCATCTATCTTAATTTCAACCTGATGAAAATGTTTTAAATATAATATAAAATATCTAATCCAAAGTCAAAAAGTATAATAAGTCTAATATTGAAATTAAAAAAATATTTGTTTTTTACTATTATTATATAATATTGATAAAAATCTTTAAAAAAGCAAATATATATTTAAACTATCATGTAAAAAAATAACAAATAATGTACCGGATATTTATTACGACAAATATACTGTAAGGATCGCTATAACTCTCATTTCTATCCTTACCATTAAATGCATTTGAACATAAATATATATTATGGATGTGTTGATTTATAAAAGCTAATACATCTATTAAACAATGTAAGTTAATGATATATAACGGTATGAATAAAATTATATTGTAATATAATGAACTGGAAATGCTTGAAACAAAATCATAAATTTATTACTAAATTTCATTTTATTAATATTTTAAAATAACCTTTGACAAAACGATCTTGTTCAAACAGTTGAGAAAGTTTTGTAATGAAAGGAAAAAAAAACCGATTTTATAATGTATTGTTGTAATGCAAAAGGGGTGAGAAAACCTGAAAGAACATATGCAGTAACCATAATAACAGCAACAACTATTTTTTTTTCTTTTAATGGCTGGAAAAATTAAAAACATGTATAAAAAAACTTATATGCAAGATCTTCTTTTATTTATTTATTAATGACAGCAAATCAGATAATTTAAAAACTATATTTTGGTAAAAACGTTTCTTAACATTTTAAAGAAAAAATAATTGGACACACAAATGGAAGAGTACTACTATATTTCCATTGGAATTGAACTTTTCTATAAACTATGGAAATTAAATAAATAAATAAATTATAATCTGTTGATTGAAGCATAATAAATACCATTTTTTTTTACTTTATTTATAAGTCTATTGAACTATTCGTTATAAGATATGTGAAAAGATATTTATTCACATAATCAAGCATTTGATAATTCTAAGACTGTTGAAAATTTAGACTTAACAATGTTTATTATCATTAAAATTGATTTTAATCATGTTTTGTTTATTATATAGCTATAACGTGCTCACTGCTGATATAGAAAAAAATTTATATATATACTAGTGTAAGAATGATGCAGTGTGCTAAAAGTTGTTGTGCAAGGTCAAGGGAACTCAGATGGTTTTTGAAGAAGGCGATGAACACGATCCATAAATGTGAATTCCCACCAACACACATATATGTATACAATGGCTACCAAATATTATGTGAAGTTTCATATATCAATTGTGAAAGTTGCCAAATCAAGAATTATCCAAACTACTTGCTCAGCTTGTGGAAGATGGATAAATCGTTGAAGGCATTAATTTGAAAAATGAAGCAAGTATAAGAGATGCTGAAAATTCCCAATTTATAATTAATTTTTCCATTTAAAAGAAGATGCTCATGTTGATCAAGATGTTTACAAAATCATTTATAAATTATGTTGATATGTAACTTTGTTTGTTGTGGTTGACATGCTGCTGTTATAAATTTTGTAAGGTTTTCTCTCCTTTATTTTTTTTTACTTCCATATTGATTTTTTCTTTTGAGCTGGAAGTACTGAAAAAATTTAAATGTATGCATTTCATGATGTAAAATGTATTTTGAAATAAAAAATATAAATGGATTTGTTAGAAGAGAAAGAAGGAATGGACTATGATGAAATGAGTATATAAGAAGGTAAGACTTACTCTTTGGCACATTAAAGACATAACATTTAGTAACAAGTTTAATTATTAAGCAAATCCATATTAACCAGTTATTAACAAGTTACATACTAACCATTACTTATAAGTACATATAATTAATTTAATCAATTGATGGCATCTCCACTTCTCATACCTCATAATAGTCATAAACGAACCTATTAATTCAACTATAATATACAAAATAATAATTTATACATTAATATGATGATATCATTTTTTTAAAGAAAATATAAAAACAGTGTCATTTATTTAGATAGTATTAATGATTGTAAATTATTTCTTTTTATATGATGGCATGAATGGTAGATGCTGATGTATACCAAGAATGACACACAGTTGATGATATTATTTAATATATTTATTTGTTGTTGTTTTTTTTTATTTGAATGAGATTATGTGGAAGTGGTAGGAATCATATTTATGGTGTTTTAAAGTGTGTATTTATATATTTAAATGTGTTATATTAAGTTAAAATAAATTTGTTAATTTAAATTGATATTACATCAAGGGTTGTATATAATTTGTTGACAATACATCATTGAATTTATGTATCTTTTGATATGGAAATATACATGTAATAAGTACTTAATAAGTGTACTATATGAACCATAATGTCAAATCATTGCCCACATTGGCTAGATATATACTTATAAATTATACCTGAACAGAGTAACTACTCAGATTATGACTGCATTTGAATTCTGGAAAACTAATGGATTGACATGAAAATTGGGTGGATCCTGTATGTATTACCAAATGAATGCAGGATGAATGGTAGTAAAAATCTATTTTGGCTGTAGTTGCTGGATCTTTCCAATTTTCCATGGACAACCGGATTCTTGTTTCAGTATATACAGTGGGATGGATTTAGGTAGATGATTGAAGCTGGGTCATCAGTCCATTACATTTTTGGCACACCAACTAGGGCTTTAAGTACACCACATACCTGAGAGATGTGTAGTATACATATTGATGTGAGATGTATAGTTTAAAGAAAGAGAAGCATTTTTGTGTATGTAATTTATATATATATATATATATATATATATATATATATATATATATATATATATATATATATATATATATATATATATATATATATCTGGCCTTATGTTTAGATGGTGATGGTTACTGTTATTGCATTTTTTTTATGAAGAGAGATAAATACAGTCATGAAACAGCTTAGTTTCAATTTAAAAATTATAATGATGGTGTTAAATTATAGAGTAATAATTTTGTCCATATTTGGAAAGTTTGTGTTGTAAAAAATCTATAATTTTTAAGGTTGGATTGGATATTTGATTGTTGGAGTTTGGTTGGTTCTGTTGCAAGTATTGATGTTGGATGAGGAAATTTTGACATTGTCTTGAAGATATGATGTATTCATGTCACTTGTGACTGATTGATCTCATTCACTGCTCCAAACCAAATTATCATGTTAGTTACTATTTATCATGATGCAGTTAACAGTAGTCCTGCTATGATTTTACCTTTAAGACTCCAGAGAGAGTAAGGTATATTTTTTTTTTATATATGTATAATATTTGTCTCTATGACTCCCAAAGATGAGCAAGACAATATTTTATAATAATAGCACCTAAGACTTAGATGTAAGCAGGGCAGTGCAATAGTGTTTGCAGAAAACTATAATGGGTTGTAGTAGTTTAGAGTGACTGAAATGTGATGATCATCTGAGTGTTCATGAAACATTGTATACTTTAGGAGCAGTGATTGAATTCTTTTATCTAACTCAAAATTCTGAAATGCTAATCATTCTTTTGGCTGTCAGTATCTGTCAGATCTTTAGAGAAATGGATGAGTATATAACCTAAATATATAGCTCATTTTTAAAGGACTATTGATAGTATTTTTCGGTCCGTTACATTTTTGGTGCACAACTTTTTGGGACCTGAACAAATACTTAGCCCATATATATATATATATATATATATATATATATATATATATATATATATATATATATATATATATATATATATATATATATATATATATATATATATTAAAAGAAAATCTAGTCATTAGACAAATGTGAGCAATTAGAGAATTAACATCAAAGTTATAGGTTGTGAAGTAATGATATAAAAAAATTATATATATATATATATAGTGATTAGACATGAGTATCTTAATCATGATAGTTGAATTGATTAGTAGTTAGAAGTAGATTGGGAATGAGTAAGTGTACAAGTGATGGTAGTTTAAAAAATTTTTTTTTGGATTCGTTTCATCATCTTCAGAGAACCAGAAGGAGAAGCTGAGACTGCACAACGAATACTCATATTGTAAAAAATATTGTTATTTTGTAGAAGCAATAAATAAGGGAATATTCTGTCTCATAATTATTATATTGACATATCTGCCTTTATGTTATTAAGAAGTGGCCAGATCATTTTAAAGATGGATGAAAGAGTTGATGAGACACAAGTAAATCAAAAGGGTGAAAATTTAGATATGGACACCAGTATAGAAGAAAGGTTGGTGTGCCAATAAGCATTTAAGGAACCTGCAGAAGTAATGCATCAATTTATTCAATCATTAGAGGAGAATCAAACAATGATTCAAATCCCAGAGACCCCTTACCAAAAAGTGATTCCTATGTTATGGGATCAATTGATGCCATCTAGTGAAAGCGAATCTATCACATTACGTATCCTGTGGGAGATGATGCTAAAGATGACTGCTCTGGGAACAAATATGGCCAACATAAAAACAAATATGGCCAACATGGAATCGAGATTCGAGTCTAAGTTAGAGTCAAATATGACCAATATGGAAAATGAGATGCATAGCTGAATCAATGATCTCAAATGAGATTTAAATAGTAGGTTGGATAACATGGCAACAAGAGCTGATGTCAACCAAGTTGAGGTAGTGAAGCTGGAAATATAGTACATATTTCTGCTTCACCTAGTGCCAATGTCATCAGCACTAGTCTGGGTTTGAATCCCATCCTTATTAACTGACATCCATCTCATATTAGGTGGTAGTATATTTTAAGCAATATTATAATCTTTTATATTTCATTAATCTTATTTTATAATTAAAACTAACCTTTTTATATTAGTTTATTATTTTATATTTGTAAAAATGTATATTGTGTTTATTTTATTAAATGGAATTGAATTCTAGATATCTATAAAATGTTACAAATATTTCAAATTCTTTATTAAAGTTCATTTTCTTCAATTAATTAGTGGGTAACATTTTATATTTATCTTTTAATCAATGTACACTTGAGAATCAATTATTTAAACAATGTAATATATTTATCTTTTAATCAATGTACACTTGAGAATCAATTATTTAAACAATGTAATATTTTTATGAAATATTTTGTAAATTTCTGCTTAAGTTTATGTCAAATATGTTGGAAAGTCATTGTACCAAATTCCTAAAATTTTTCTAAATAAAATCGACATTTTTGTTAATCTAAACCTTAATTAAATAGATTTTGTTAGTACAATGACTGATAAACTTAATATGCTTGTTGTTGTTTTTTTAATTAGAAAATCAACCCTTGGGGCATGTTCATGCAGAGTTAGAGATTTTCCCTCCAAAGCAGGCACCAACCTCACAGAACTGCTTAGAGCAATTACAATTGGTGGAGGTCAGTGTAGATTTAATCCTTTAGATAAAGCCAGATCACATAAATAGTGGATCTTTGATAAGAGTGATTATTATTGAGTTTACTGGAGAGAAATGATTAATCTATATATACATCGTGCCTAAAGAAATGACAGGGTGAAAAAATTGGTCGTTTGCTTCCCAGAGGTCTGTTCCACAAACTCATCCATGCCTTTCCAGTGCTTAAACATCTAGCCAGAGACTGTCTGTGTCGAGGAAGCCTGCAAATAATCTGACTGTATAAATGCCTGTTTACAGCCATGGAATGCCTACTAATTGATTCTGAGGTAATGTCCAATTCGCAGCAAGCCATTGATTCCATTTTACTTGTTTTTCAAATCAATACTAATTTATATTTTATATATCTGTGTGATGTTTATACGGCTTGGTTGAAAATGCGACTTTTAATTTTATTAAATTTAAAATATCAATTCTTATAAAATCTTACATTATTTTGATGTGGCAAATTAAATTAATTTTTGTTGGTTTATTTAGAATGTTTAACTTACTGAAATTGTCAAGTACAAAACTCGATGAAAAACTAACTTTAAATCCCCTCCCTCTTATTTTCTCCAGTTAAAAATTATTACAGGAGATGTACTTCCTGTAAATTAATTAATAGAAAACTCATTTAGTTTTGTACATCATATATAAATTTATTTGATAGAAAACTCATTTAGTTTTGTACATCATATATAAATTTATTTGAATGATTGAAATTATTTTAAAAGTATCTTACTATTACCTTCAATTTAAAATAGCCCTGTAATTATTTCTGAAAAAATAAATAATTTTAGTGAATCAATTAAATAAAATTTATCATAGAATTTTATCAGTATATATTTCATACATAAATTTTATATTGTCAAACTTCATCAGAAGTGAGTTTGATATTCAATGCCCTGTCTATGTTATTTAAAAGTCTTATTTTGTAATCTTTCATAAACTATTTAATAACTTTATTGATAAATGAAATATTTTTAAAGTGTGGAATACAACTTATATTTTAAAATTGAATTCTTGACTTCCTTTTTCTATAATATGTTTTATGATCCGTTCAGTAATTGCCTAAGGCCTCTGGGACTTTCCATCATGTTAGGGAGCTCATTATTTTAATCAGGAATTAAGTGATTAATTTTGTTAGTGATACACTGTCTGTCTGTCTGTCGGTCTGTCGGTCGGTCAGTCAGTCAGTCTGTCTGTCTGTCTGTCTGTCTGCCTGTCTGCCTGTTTGTCTGTCTGTCTGTCTAAGGAATTAATGTTTTTATAGCTACAACCATTCATTTATTATTTTGCTTTGCTACTTACTCATCAGGACTTTCGGAAATTTAACTATGACCAGTCCAATCTTTCACACTCTCTCAAAGTAGACATAGTTCATACCAAGTTATTCTTTTTGGGCATTGCTATTAAAATGTGTATGGGAAGTCCAGCACATCAAAACTATTTTATTATTATTCAGAGACATGTTTTGGCTAGAGGGCCAACATTTCTCTTATCTACCTGTACATATCAGGAATTTCTTTTGGTAAAGGCACCCAGACATTCATAACAGTCCTCATTTATTTTTGTTGTAATCTATAATAGCATATTGCCTTCTTCATCATTTTATATCATTATTTAGCAAACCTGAAATGCTCTCTGCCATGATGGCATGTCCTTCACAAACAAATTTCGTAATTAATTAAATCATACTGTATAATTGTCAATTATTTATTTAAAAACCATTTTGCTTTCCACACTCATTATATACAAATGATTTTAAATGTAATAGTGTTTTAAATGCCCATCTTTCATATTTTGTTATATATATATATATATATATATATATATATATATAAATATGAAATATATATATATATATATATATATATATATATATATAACAGATTTATTTGTAATATCATATTTTATTGCTGATTGGTTTTGGCCGACCAATTAACAAACTTTTACATTGTTTGTCAAAGCCGCATCAAAACGAATTAAAAAAAATAACCAAGTTGTATAAACAAAGATAACTTATTTTGTACTAAATTCCTTAATGAATTCCTATAACATTGTTATCTTAAATAAGCTTAGATTGTCATCACTCCCAATCTCTAAGGTTAATTACTCTCTTTATTTAAATATTTCTTTGATTTAAATTCACTTCTTTGTAATATTGCCACAAAGAATTATCACTATTATGGTTCAAACCATCAGTAATCGATGAAATCATATCTGCACCATTCTGCAATCGTCAGAATCCATTAAATCATTAATTTTTCATGTAAACCCTTTATTATTTTGAGTCTCTATGTGAACCATGACCTCCAGATGGGACAAAATATAACCAAGCACTGCTAGTGTCATCACAAACATTAACCATTAGTCAGAGAGGTAATAGTTTAGGCAAATAGGTTAAAATTCATCCTTGTCCTGACATATGTATCTTGTGCATGGTTGGGATTCAAGGTACTTTTGCTTGGATTATTGGTCTTGTTGAATGAATACATGATTTTTTCCAGCACAGTAGGTTTAAAAGGGGATATATTTCAATTCCAAGAAGGCATGAGCATGAGGAAAGGATTAGTCAGAATTGAAGAGTAATTGGAAGTGAGGATTCAGGAAGTCAGCACCTGACTATCCAAAAAAGTAGGACAGTTGCTCCAGGATGTGGGAAAATTGTGAACTGATTATGATGAAGTAAAGCACAGGGTAGAAGAAAAAAGTACTAAGTGTCAATAGTGTGTCAATGAATTTGCTGAACATATTACTGTTCATATCATTCGAGAGATCATACAAGTTTATCAGAAACAAGATGTCATGAATAAAGAGTTGTGGAGTAAGCAGAATATTTTAGGGAAGAATTACAAGCTGAGCTTGAGATGGTCAAAAAAAGTTGAACAATATTTCTGTGACTCACAATGTTTAAAATGAAGGCCATGAAGAGACTATTGGATCTCTTACCCATTGTTTAACTCAGTTGGGTGATAAGATAACTTCCATGGAAACTGATACAATGATTGGTAAAACCAACCTTCAGAAGTTAATTGAGGCTACTAACGAAACACATGAGAGATTGAAATTCCTTAAACGAGGTCCTACAATGTAAATCACAATCTGGGGACATCCAGATGTGCCAGTTAAATGTAAAATCTGCTAGGCAAGCTTTGAAAGGAAATGAAGGAATTGATGGGAGTTGGAAGAAACCAAATAATAGAGTTCTCACAAGTCAGACCTCAAGAGATGATCTAGGAACTCAAGATCAGTATGGGGAGAGCTTAGTTGCTTCTAAAACATTTACGGAGGTAGAGAAGATGAATTTGCTTTACCTGTGCCTGACTGAGAAACAAATCTATGACAGTGAATGGTTGATGAACCCTATTAAATGAAGAACCATAAGGATTCTCAAGAAGTGAATAAAACTCAAGTATCATTTCGCTGATAAATGTGATAAACCAGATCATGAAACTTAAAGTGTTTAAAGGTTTTTCGAACAAAGCACCCACATGAGATCTTCAAAATTTAGAATTATATTTTTCGGTTAACAGAGGTTTGTTGGAAGCTGAAAGAGTTATTATTGTTTATAGTCATCTCCAGGGTGAGGTATTTATGTGGTGGGAATCACTGTATCAAACCCCATCCACATTTGAAAAGTATCGAACTTTATTGGTGCATAATTTCTGGAATCAGGATAGATAAGAAGCCATTCTATATCATATACTCCAGGTAAGGTACAAGTCGATGTGTGGGAAAACATTTGTAAAGTTTTTGATGACAAGTCACCAAATTACACACACTGGATACTTACCACCTCACAGAATCGAAGATCATTTGGATAGTTAAAAGAAACTTGCCTTTGCATATAGAACAATCCCTTCTATGTACTAGTGCAAGAGAGCAGGTTGCTGAACTTTTGGACAGTATAGATCTAAATAATACCAATTTATCTACATGAGGTCCAGAAAAAGAAAGATGTGCCTTCAGTTAATGCTATCTTTTATTGAAAAAGGAAGTATAACACTTATACAAATCCTCGAAAAGAGATGATACTGCCAACCAATGCATCACAGTTATGGTCTCCGAATCACACATGACCAAACAAAAGCAAAGCCACAAGAGACTCATCACCATGTTCAGAAGACTCTCTAAAACCGGGCTGCAGTAAATCTGCACCCCAAATTTTTTAAAAATCAAACTAAAGAGATACTTGAGGTCTAGTTTTTCACCTCAAAAAATTATAAATACTCTGAGAAACAAAAGTCTTTTGGCAAAGTGGGAGATCACCAATATGACATATTTATGGGATGATGGAGTGCCAAATTATGCTCAACATAGTTGCCCAATGATAGAGGTGCTGTGTGAGAATTTGCCAGTTAAACCACTATTGGACTCAGGTAGTGAAATTTCGGTCATTTCTGATTAATTTTATAAAAGGATACTGAGTAATAATTCGTCGATTAAGATGTTACCTGTAAAGTCTATGCAAGTGACAATGGCCAATAGTAGGAAGGCAAAGTTGGAACAAAAACAGATCTGGGTAGAGATCAAGTTTAACCAAACTACACTTTATCATGTTTTCTTGATACTAAATGGATTAATTCATGATGTAATCTTAGGGGCAGACTTTTTGCACATGAACTCTTGTATTGTTGATTTCTCAAATAGGATTATAAAAATAAAGGAGGACACCTTAGAAATGACATTACCTACTGAAGCAGATGATCTGATGCTCAGATCCTGCTTCACAGCCCACATCCAATCTCCTACCACATAACCGCATTCAAACTCGTCCTTATGCACGTATACACATAACCAATAATAATATTTCTTTATTCAAGAGTATAAAATAATCAAAAACATATGATTGCAATTTAATATTTAATGTAATAATAATATTCTCATGTGTATGCGGGCGTAAATAATAAATATATATGTATATTTTAACGTAGGAGATTGCGATTGAATTAATATTATATATATAAGATATATATGAAACTTACTATTTTTTTCATATATAAGTTTGTGTCCAGAAGTGATGCAATCTTGTTAGTAAGTCTCTCGAAAAACAATAACTTGGAAGACCCTTTTGAATAAAATAGAAGATTACAAATTAGTAATAATAGACTAAACCCATTAGTGGAAATTGTCCACGCTAGCTTGCTTTAAAATCACAAGATGCATTTTAAAACAATCGTTCAAGAAACTGATAACAAACTTGCATTGTTTCAAACATCTTACCAGATAAGAGTATCCAGCCAAATGTTTCCAAATGAAAGCTAAGTGCTTAAACCGCCTTAGGTCCAGCAGTAGTTTCCTAGTTACAGTTTCAAAATCAAAAGTATAAATACTGCTGGATTTGAATCCACAAGGAAGAGGAGATAATTAATTAGCCATGCTGCTAAAGATAATCCATGCCCAATGCAATTTTGATGCAATGTGTTCTGAGTAATAAAATTTGCCTTATCCCTCCAATCTAATATGCTGATCCCAGGAACAAAGCTTCCGTACTCCGCTACTGAACTATATATACTTTCCAATGAAATGAAGTGCTATCCAAAGCCATCCTGCTACCCTAGACCTAGTGATAATACCAATGGACTGATTCCTAATGAAATGCGTTTCACGATAATCAAGGTAAAGAACTCTGACCGCTAATAATTCTTAAAATCCTGCCTTCTCTGTAATGTAATGTGTATTTTAAACTCTATATCTTTTAAATGTCTTCAAATATAAATATATATAACTCTATATAACTAATTTATGCTAAGCCTTTTATATAAATGTCTTTTTCTTTTCTTTTATTTAAAAGCGGCCAACAATTTTTTATTAATGTTTTTATGTATTTTTATTTAAAGTTAATGCCAATAATATTCTAAAATCGCCAGCATATAAATTATTTTGTTTTCCCCACCCATCATTTACTGGGTAAATAATTTCTAATTGATAAAAACAAGTCTTATTTGGCTAGCCCAGATGCTCGCGATTTTAAAAAATAAATTAATTACATTTTCATGTTTACTGTTGAAAAAACAGATTTGACATCTGTTTTTCCAATTCTCCATCCTAAATAATGTGCTAACCTTTATTTTTCAACTACAAGTATATATGTGAATTTCATCTTAGCTATTATGTCCACCCTTTTATTTTATAATCAATTAATGTATTTTTCACAAGAGCATAAGTCAACCAAAACTAAGATTTAATGTGTAAAAAAAGTAATGAATAATATTAAGTAAAGGGGGGAGGGAACCTTAATTTTTATTCTATATTTATGTGTGTAATTATTATCCCTGTTTGTTTAAAGTGAAGCCACGTCATTACGCTGAATAGTTCATCATTCGTGGGCAATAAACACATCCCAAGAATCTTTAATGTTAGAAATATATTTATGTTTTAGTAATAAGCATTGAGTGCATAAAGGCCACTCTATTTTCATATATATCTTCATCCTTTTTTCTTACATGGAGGCAACCGCAAAGTTGGACCCCATCGTCATCTCTCTGTCCTTAAACCAGGCTGTAAAAACCACCTGGGGGACATCCATGGTCTTACGAGCATGCTTTATATGGGGATCGCTCTGGAAAAACCAGCCTGATAGGCATAGCCGGCCGCCCTTCATTCGTCAAACTGACCCTGCCAAAGTTTGCAGAGGAAATCGGTCACTTCTTCTTTGAATTGGTGAAGCACACTCCAGGATCCATAAAAAGACTGACCCAAGAAGCCACCATGCATGCACCGCTTTCCCTCATCTTATCACTCGCCCAGAAATATTCATAAGCCGTAATGAAATGATTTATTTAAACAAACATATTGCCGTTAGTTTAATTTAAATAATAATACGATAAATTTAGTATCATTTGTATAAATTATTCATTACTCATCCCACACATTAATTATATAACTTTCCAAATTAACCCTCACATTAAATGTAAGCAAATATTATCTATGTTAAAATTATTGTTCAAAGTAATCAAATGCTGCTCTCTTTTCATTTCTGGGGGTGTGAGAGCGTTCTGATTATATATTTTTATAGCGTTAATTTATTCCAAATACATATATATTATTGGCATTGCCACAATTCTAATGTTATTGTATAAAATGATTCAAATAAATATCTATAGTAATCCTGAGGCTCACGTCGGCTAAATTACCTGGCATAATTATTGTTAATAAATATTAAATATATCTACATCAAACTCGAATCAATGCTTTCTTTAGTTAAGATAGATATTAAGTTACTTCTTAAGCTTAAATATGATTAGATGATCTCTGCTCCACACATAATTAATATGTTATTAAATTAGTCTATCACGAGTTAGTCCTGAGTCTTAATGTGTCTCCGATAATAAATGCCGGCAGATGAGAAGTGGATTAATCGATGTCATCGGGATTGTTGCTCATAATGTTATAGATCTGGGGAATAGGCAAATAGGGCAGAATCCATGAGTGTTCCTGACCTGGGTATCTTGCGCATGATTGAATTCAGGGTACTTTTGCCTAGATGCTAGATCTTGTTACGTGAACATACAAATCTGACTGGCACACTACAAAGGTACGGTCTTTCTGAGGTAAATTGTGCTTTATCTGGTATACGAGAATCATTAGTTGATACTGAAATGGTAAATCTGATTCAGATTTGCTGTTTCATGGTCTGCCCCACCTAATTACTTATTTTACTAACATTTGCTTTTTTTTATTATTCTAAAAAAACATTTTTTTAAACATTTTTAAAAGAAAAAGTCAAGATAAGGCTGTTTTATTAGGAGAACAAGGAAATGAAGGAAATGTTAATGAAAAGCAATTAAAGCAATATGTTCCACCAGACCCAGATAGATAGTATTAAATTAATTAATACAGATGGATATTTTTGTTAATAACAGGAATTTGTAACTGGACGAAGAGATAGAAAAGAGTTTGGATATATATAGATTTAGAAGTGCCTAATTCAAATGAATAGGACATTTTTGATTGTAACCCAAAGAATAGGTAGTGTGAGAAATAGCTTGTTGGGACTCTGTGACCTGGAAAGTTTTAGAAATTTTGTGTATATTTTAATATATATATATATATATATATAGAGAGAGAGAGAGAGAGAGATAGATAGATAGATAGATAGATAGATAGATAGATAGATAGATAGATAGATAGATAGATAGATAGATAGATAGATAGATAGATAGATAGATAGATAGATAGATAGATAGATAGATAGATAGATAGATAGATAGATAGATAGATAGATAGATAGATAGATAGATAGATAGATAGATAGATAGATAGATAGATAGATAGATAGATAGATAGATAGATAGATAGATATTTTTTTCTTGAAGTGGGGGAGTGTGAAATGGTAAATGTGATTCAGATTTGCCATTTCATGGTCTGACCCACCTAATTATTTATTTTACTAACATTTGCTTTTTTTTTATTATTCTAAAAAAACATTTTTTTTAAACATTTTAACTATCCTGAATAAATCCTATAATTTCTTTTGGATCATAATTGTACTAACACTTATTCTATTTTATTATTAAAAGAAAAAAATTCAAATAATTAACTTTGAATTTTTTTGTATATTTTAGATATATTGTATATGTTTAAAATGCTTTATTTTTAGTTCAAGAATTCAAGATGGCCTTTGTGAAAAAATTTGTACCTCGATAAGAAGTTTAAAATAAATATTTAAATTAAAAGCATTGATAAATTACCAAAATCCATTCACTGTGGAATATCTATTCATTAATTAGTAAAGATTCTACATTGTTATCTAAATTAAAAACTAATATAAAATTATATTGAAATATAGTGATCCTTATCGAGGTACAAACTTTCTAAAATTAGAATAAAAGAAACATTTCTTTTGTTTCTAAAAGAAGATCACCTGAGGCAGCAGGAAGTAATAAATAGTGGCCTTTTTAGACAGAGAACAGACAGAGTTGTAGAAAGCACATTATGATGATCGAGGAGTAAAACAGGGTAATTGCTACCCTTTCCCTCCTGAGACCTGAAATCTTCCACTATGCTGCTGCCAGAACATGCCATCAAATGCCATAAGCCATCAATGTTTGCTGACAGAACTCATCCCGAGGAGTGCCAAGATAGTCATCCAGATTTGACCAAAGTATTATTAGAATGTAAATATAATTTCGTAAAGCTTTAAAATGTCAAAAGTTAATTTTTATTAAGAATCTTTTTTTAACTGTCTCTTTAACCTGTTCTTTTAAATTATTTATAATGTTTTTCCTTTTGATAATTCAAGCTCACAATAATTTTCTAATATTTTTAATTGAATATGAATTTATTTGTTTTATATTAATTTTAGCATGAGATTATTTCATGCTTTGATTTTTTTTTTTTGTATTTTGACAAGCTTCACTCATGGGGGCTCAGAGTAATTTGCTAAGAGAGCAAATTATGTTTTATTAGAGGGAGTTTTTTAAAGAACGATTTGATTTTAAAAGTAAAGTAAGTTGATCAATTTTCATGAGTGAGGTTATGTCGAATATATATATATGTTTCTAAGCAAATCTACCGTAATTTCAAATAAATTTATTATAGATTTCCCACAATGGGATTCTATAATTTTATATTTCTGTAATTCAAAATAGAATAAAATATGCTATGGATTTTTGACCTAGTAACAGTGCTGCTGGATAGCATCAGTTAGTTATCATGCATTTTTTTAAGTTAGAAAAGAGGGAAGGAGGGGGTTGGAGAATTACATTTTTTTATTTCTATAAGTATGTTTTTTTGTGTGTACGTTAAATATTTATATATATAGTAGTTATTTATGCAGGTTGATCTCTATGCAGTATTAGATCATTTTAAAGCTATTTAATTATAACCAGTTCCTATTTAATAATTATAATATCTTGGGTTAATAAAAAATGCTTGGAGTCTTATGAACAGACCTAAAACGGTCATAGATTTGATGATTGGGAGTTAGCTTCCGTTTTTTGCATACACCTGTGAATTGGACAGCGGTTTTGAGATAGAGTTGGATCGTCAGCAGAATTCGTAGAGGCAAAGATGATGGCTCTCCATAATTTCTATCTCCTATTGATATATGCACACAACATGTGGATGTATCGATTTTTCTTTTATTCTTCGTTGGAGTAGACATACAACTGTCCATAATCCGGCTCGTATTTTCTTAATTAAATTTCTTCTCTCCATTTTGCATTCGTATATTTATTAACCTGACATTATGTTGCTTTTATTTTGCCTATCTAATACATAAGCTATAGGAAATGATTCTACTGAAAGGATCTTCGACCTGAGTAATCGACACTTTTGTTCGTTTGCGTAATTAGTTAAAATCGTTTGGTTTTGGCTAATTCATGGTATATTTCATTATAGGTATGATTTTAGTTGTAAGTCCAGCTAAAGTAATTGTTTGCTTTGATAATTAACTGATAGATTTTTTTTTATTATAATCGCTTACAGTTTTAAAGTTATTTATAAGCTATGCCAGCAAGGTCCTCTAATGTCATAAAACATTAGTTGTTGAAAATCCAAATTATTAATTTTATAAAGATAAATAAAAATCATTTTTTTATATATGTTAATGGAGTAAGACGTCAAATTAATCTTACTACAATCATCTATTTAATTAATATCTTTTTCAATAGAAATGGTTTTTTAAGACATTCTTATATATGTGCGTTAGGCAGATGTTTAAACCTATTGCTATATTATAAGCTTGTAATAAATGTGCACAGGGGATTTTGAAATCCATGGTCATTTAGTTATGAAATAATTTTTGCTATTTTAAAAAAAGAGAATAAATGTAAACACAATGAAAGATGTATAAACTTCACAAAATAAATTGTACAAAGTCAATAACATCAATTCTGACCGCTAATAAAAATAAAGTCATTAGGAACTCATATAATTATGAAGTTAATTTAAAAATTGTATTTGTTTTTTTTGAGCTTGAGTTTAAACTAATGTAAAATAACTAATGTAGAATGCCCAATGATTTTATATATATATATATAACTAAAACAAACTTCCAGAGTTCTCGAATCATTTTGCTTATTTTTATTTTAAATAAATTTTGATTTTTAAACATACATATCAACCAGTCACCCAAGTTCTCATTTAAATGTAATAAAATCGAATCTCATGCTTTAAGACCCTGCTGCTAGCACAGTGAAAATAAAGAAATTCGATCGTATAATCAAGAAAGGCCATTGATTAGATCTTTGACCTGGGAATATAGGTAAATAGGGCAGAATTCATGATGTACCTGATTTATCTTTGTTGTACATGGTCGGACTCAAGGTACTTTGCCTGTATTCAGGGGTTTGCTGGATCGATGTGTGTTTTTGACCGGTACAATACTAAACTTGCAGAATCAAATCTACTTGAAGGCAAGGATGTGAAAGAGTTACATTCTCTAATTTATCAATTTAATCCAATTTTTTCAGAAATTCCAGGAGTTATTGAGGGTTTCCAGCAAAGAATAAAATTGATAGCTGATCAATCATTTCAATCCAGATCATATCCTATACCTTATCAGTATAGGCAGGAAATTTCAAAACAACTTAGCAAAATGTTAGAGTGGGGAATTATTTCCAAATGTTCTTTACCGTATTGTAATCCAATCATAACGGTGAAGAAGAAAGATGGGTTGATTAGATTTTGTTTGGATGCCTGGCAACTAAACCAGATTACTGTTCCTGATAGGAACATTCCACCACCCATACATGACTTGTTCATAAGAAGGTGTTTTCCACCATTGATCTAATCTCATGTTATTGGCAATTCGAGCTTCACCCATATGCTCGTCAATACACTGTCTTTAGGTATGAGGGTTACACATACCAGTAAAATAGGATGCTGTTTGGATTGATAAATGGTGGAGCCAGTCTGATCCAATGCCTGAATGGAACCTTATCTTCTGAGGTTAAGCAAATTATGACTATATATATGGATGATGTAATCATTGCATCCACATTCGTTGAAGAATATCTTCAATATTTGATTATGTTTTTTCAAAAATGCTTCAAAAGAGGATTAAAATTAACTTTAAAAAAGTACATTAGTTTATAACCAGGTGGTGTTTTTAGGTCATATTGTAAGTTGTGATGGAATAAAGCCTCACCCAGACAAAATTAGTGTGAATCAAAACTTTTCTAGACCTGTTAATAAAAAACAAATACAATCATTTTTAGGGTTGTGTAATTTTTACCATCATTTTTACCGCAATTTTTCTAGCCATATGGAGCCATTATTGAAACTAATATGAAAGGGAAAAAAGTGGAAGTAGACTGAAGAGCAGGATAGTGCTTTTGAGAAAGTCAAGGCAGGGTTTTTGGAACAGGTTATGCTGGCCTTCCCTGATTTTGACAAACCCTTTGTGGTCCAAATGGATAGCAGTGGTTATGGATTGGGGGTAACATTATCTCAATTACAGGCAGACGGATGTCCTGTTGTCCTCTATTTTGTAGTTCGACTCCTGAAAGACCCTGAAATTAATTATATTGTGACAGAGAAGGAGGCATTGGCAATAGTATGGGCTTTTCAAAAGTTCCTACAGCTACTTCTTGGATCGAAGGTAATTGTGATCACAGATCATAAAAGCCTCCAATTTCTAAATCACAGATATTTAACAAATGCTCACCTTATTAGGTGGAGTTTGCTGTTACAGGAATTTAACTACACCATACAGTCAGAATCCATGTGAGTCGGAACAGAACCATCTATCTATAGAGAAAGCATAAATCACAAATATCGAGGCAAGCATTGATAGCAATGTAGAGGATGAATTGGAAATGTTACCTGAGTTACAACTTATGGATCAGAGACTATGCCCTATTATAAGAAGTTTGAAAGATGAAGAGGTTTTGAATGCACATGAAAATCTTACTTTATACCAATTAAGGAATCAAGTATTATTATATAGGATTGAGGAAAATGCAGAAGAGTGGAGGGTAGTAGTACTGGAAGTATTGCACATCCCACTGATCACGTATATTTACTGTTTGTGTGGACACTATGGCACTTGGAAAATAGAGCATGCCATCAAAAATTGGTTTTGTTGGCCAGGTATGTACAAAGACAGTCAAGCTGGTCAACCAAAACTATAGTGAAATGTCAAAGTCCATCATTCCTAATAGACATAATGAGATCTTGGCAATCGACTACTATGGACCTTTACTCCATTCAACAAGCAAAAGTACTTGTTGGTTGCTTATGATCTCTTTTCAAAATATGTCTCTGAATACCCTATACCTCAAGCTAATGCTAGATACACCATCAAGGCATTAAACACCTTGCAATTTCTTAAGATAGGGAAGCCAAAGGTCATACAATCTGATCATGGTACTCCTTTCTTATTGAAGCAATGAAAAGGTTGGGTGAGAAAGCTGAAGATGAAACTTGTGCTCACATCTATTAGAAATCCACAGTTCAATCCCTGCGAATGCATAATGTGGGAGCTTGGACGTCTGTTTAGGACTTACCTAGTGGATGAGCACAGAGGTTGGGTAAAACAGACTGAGAAAGTAATGAGTTACATTAACTGGATTCACACCCAATGAACTTCATTTTAATAAACTTGTACCACCTTTATTTAAAAAATACAAACCCATTGTTGGATCAAAGCAGCATGAAGAGGAAGCCAATATTTGCTTGGCACAACAGCGACTAGCACAACAAGGACATTTAAGAAATAATAAAAATAGAAGGAGGAAAGTACATAAATTTGAAGTAGGGGATAGAGTTTTTGTGAAGGTGCAGCCTGTTATTAAATGACTGAATATAAGTATCATAATTTTTTTCCTAAATATGATGGTCCATTTGTTATTGTTAAACAAGCTAACTCTAATGCATTTTGGTTGAATATCAATGGTGAAATAAAAGGGACTTACAATCCTAGAAGTATGAAATTATGTTTTTAATTAGGAAGGAAACATAGAGCTTATTAGTGCAAGTTGGATATGAAAAAGGTTGGAAAGCAGATTTTAGAGTGTACTCATAATTGCCATTTATGTATTGTTCAAAAAAAGACAACATGGAAACTAGTAAAAATGGAAAGGGCATTTTGTTGTGAGAGGACATCCGACTGCATAATTGAGTATGTATCGGCTACTTTCAGAACTGACTGGGATATGAAGGTGTATCTAACTATGTATGTATATAAACCTTCCATATTCTGTGCGGTTATTCTAGGGTCTTGTAACTCTGCGGAGCAGGACAAGAAGCCGACGAGACAAGTTTTTATGCTGCCTAAATAGAAGTATGGAACCGGTCAGATTTTGTTTCACTCCATCATAATACAATTATATGATATGCAGTACTATTTAAGTAGGAATTAAATAGAGAAAGTAAAATGAATTATTGAGTATGAGTGTTAAAAGGGGTCAAATCTCATACAAACATAAAATTGTAATTTAGCAAGTCAACTGACAGGAAAAAAGAGATGGATAATTACAGATAATATTTTATTATATGAGAAGGAAAATAACCCTCTATGGTGATAGGACATTGAATATAAATATTTTTTTTATTCTAGTAAATGTCAAAAGTTTAAAAGGATTAAACATTTAACCTTTTTGGATTGAGGGAAGTGTAAAGATCACTATAACTCTCATTACTATCCTTACCATTAAATGCATTTGAACATAAATATATACTTGGATGTGCTGATTTATAAAAGCTAATACATATATTGAACAATGTAAGTTGATGATATATAATGGTATGAATAAAATTATATTGTAATATAATGAACTGGAAATGCTTGAAACAAAATCATAAATTTATTACTAAATTTCATTTTATTAATATTTTAAAATAACCTTTGACAAAATGGTCTTGTTCAAACAGTTGAAAAAGTTTTGTAAAGAAAGAGAAAAAAAGCCGATTTCATAATGTATTGTTGTAATGCGAAAGGGGTGAGAAAACCTGAAAGAACATATGCAGTAACCATAACAACAACAACTATTTTTTTCTTCTAATGGCTGGAAAAATTAAGAACATGTATAGAAAAAGTTATATGCAAGATCTTCTTTTATTTATTTATTAATGACAGCAAATCAGATAATTTGAAAACTATATTTTGGTAAAAACATTTCTTAACATTTTAAAGAAAGAATAATTGGACACACAAGGATGCATAGAACTGTAAGTTGTTTAATTATATATATATATATAGAAAAAAACTGAAACATAGGAATATAAGTTTTTATAATTATATATATATATATAGAAAAAAACTGAAACAGAGGAATACTACTATATTTCCATTGGAACTTTTATATAAACTATGGAAATTAAAGAAATAAATAAATTATAATCTGTTGATTGAAGCATAATAAGCACCAAATTTTTTTATTTTATTTATAAGTCTATTGAACTATTCATTATAAGATATATGAAAAGATGTTTATTCATGTAATCAAGCATTTGATAATTCTAAGACTGTTGAAAATTTAGACTTAATAACGTTTATTATCATTAAAATTTACTTTAATTGTGTTTTGTTGATTATATAGCTATAACATGCTCACTGCTGATATAGAAAAAATTTTATATATATACTAATGTAAAAATGATGTAGGTGTGCTAAAAGTTGTTGTGCAAGGTCAAGGCAACTCAGATGATTGTTGAAGAAGGTGATAAACACGATTCATAGGTGTGAATTCGCACCATCACATATATATGTATACAATTGCTACCTAATATTATGTGAAGTTTTATATATCAATTGTGAAAGTTGCCAAATCAAGGATTAGCCAAACTAATTGGTCAGCTTGTGGAAGATGGATAAATCGTTGAAGGCAGTAATTTGAAAAATGAAGCAAGTATAGGAGATGCTGAAAATTCCCAATTTATAATTAATTTTTCCATTTAAAAGAAGATGCTCGTGTTGATCAAGATGTTTACAAAATCATGTATAGATTATATTGATATGTAACTGTTTGTTTGATGTGGTTGACATGCCGATGTTATAAATTTTGTAAGGTTTTCTCTCCTTTATTTTTTTTTTACTTCCATATTGATTTTTTCTTTTGAGCTGGAAGTACTGAAACAATTTAAATGTATGCATTTCATGATGTAAAATGTATTTTGAAATAAAAAATATAAATGGTTTTGTTAGAAAAGAAATAAGGACTGGACTATGATGAAATGACTATATAAGAAGGTAAGACTTACTCTTTGACACATCAAAGACATAACATTTAGTAACAAGTTTAATTATTAAACAAACCCATATTAACCACTTGTTAACAAGTTACCTACTAATCATTACTTATAAGTACATATAATTAATTTAATCAATTGATGGCAATTCCAGTTCTCATAACTCATAATAGTCATAAATGAACCCATTAATTCAACTATAATATACAAAATAATCATTTGTATATTAATATGATGATATCATATTTATTTATTTTCTTTTAAAAGAAAAGATAAAAACAGTGTCATTTATTTAGATAGTATTAATGATTGTAAATTATTTCTTTTTATATGATGGCATGAATGGTAGATGCTGATGTATACCAAGAATGACACGTAGTTGATGATATTATTATTTAATGTATTTTTTGTTTGTTTTTATTTGGATGAGATTATGTGGAAGTGGTAGGAATCATATTTATTGTGTTTTAAAGTGTGTATTTATATATTTAAATGTGTTATATTAAGTTAAAATAAATTTGTTTATTTAAATTGAAATTACATCAAGGGTTGTATGTAATTTGTTGACAATACATCACTGAATTTACGTATCTCTTGATATCGAAATATACATGTAATAGGTACTTAATAAGTGTACTATATGAACCATAATATCAAATCATTGCCCACATTGGTTAGATATATACTTATAAATTATACCTGAACAGAGTAACTACTTAGAATATGACTGGGTTTGTATCCTGGGAATCTAATGGATTGACATGAAAATTGGGTGGATCCTGTATATACTACCAAATGAATGCAGGATGAATGGTAGTGATAATATATTTTGGCTGTAGTTGCTGGATCTTTTCCATGGACAGCCAGATTTTTGTTTCAGTGTATACAGTGGGATGGATTTAGGTAGATGGTTGAATGTGGGTCGTCAGTCTGTTACAATACATAATATTATAATTTCAGAAAGCCTCTATATTAATTTTAATATATATATATATATATATATATATATGATAATATATTAATATATATATATATATATATGATAAAAGCTTTTCTGATGTTATACATAAGAAAACTAATTAATATTTTTGTTTAGTAGAAACCAATAGGAATGCAAATCAAATCTTCTTTTATCATATGCATAAGATGCCATCAACTTAGCTGTACTAGATAAGTTATATATAAAATGACAGCAGTAAATTTTACTACAACTTTCATCAAAAGTAGCATCATACTTATATATATATATATATATATATATATATATATATATATATATATATATATATATATATATATATATATATATTTTTTAAAGAGGTTTATTTAATTCTTGTAACAATATTTCATACTCTGTAGTCAAGTTGCAGTCTTTAAGTGTCCATATATATTCAATGGACCATTAGTAAGAATGGATTTCCATTCTTGCTATTAAAAGGTGTGAAGGTTGCCTTGACAGCAGTTAGAAATATTGGTTGCTATATTTACTGTGAATGTTTAGGTGGTTACTGGTTGGAAACTAATTTTATATATATATATATATATATATATATATATATATATATATATATATATATATATATATATATATATATATATATATATATATATATATATATATAGTTTTTCAGTTAAACTATGTATTAGTTTTCATTAATTTCCAATGTTCTGATAAAATAGCATCCATTATCAAGGTTAACTTTTTTCAAAAAAAACATTCCTTTTCAAATAGTAATGAGATTGAGTGTGAGGAAAAAAATGAGATTGAGCATTAAGTAGTCGAGCATTCAGAATATGTGATTAACAAAATGTTTATTTTCTTAAGTTTCAACATTAATTGATTTCAAGGTTATATTAAAAAAGAGATAAAATCAGTGATCTCCATAAGTCTGGAATACATTGTGCTTCATCAGCTCTATTTAGACCAGTTGGCCTTTTTAATATTTCAATCGACTCCCTCATGGTTCTCAAATCATATTTTTGCGAAGAATCAAGTATTTTAGTATCGGGTTTGTGACCAATTTCTAAAAAATTTAAAGTAAAAGCTGATGTTTTTATCATCTAATTAAAGATATTTTTATGTTCATTATTTCCAATATTAATTCATCTATTAGGCTGACATACATAACTTTTTGAGTACTGTAAACATGGAATTTTACAAACCCCCTGTTACTTGAAAAGCATTCTGTTTTTAGGTCTATAAAAAATCACCAATTTCTTTGCTAGTCAAAAAAGAAGTCTTTATGTGAGAGTCTATAGCACCCATTTTGATAGACATTTAGCTCAATGCTTACAACCACTGAAAAATAACATTATATCCAGAATTAAAAATTCCAAGTCATTTTATTTTTATAATTAAAAACTGAAAACTAACTAATAACTGATTTATTGTTTAAATTTTGATGTTTCTTCTATGTTTACTAGTATTGCTGTTAAAGATGCTTTATCTGTAATAGCTAAATACATTAATTTGCTTAATTTTATTATTCCATAAAACATTTCCTTGAAAATACATTTTTTATTAATGATTTTCAAAAGTATTAACAAATTAAAGGACGTTTTATGGGATCTCCACTGTGACTTGTAATTGCTGATTTCTTCATGAATAATTTTGAAAATGTAGCTATTAAAAAACATTCTATTTGCCTCAGATATGTGGATGATACTTTGTTATATGGCCTCATGATACTGATGCTTTGAACTCTTTTCTTGTATTTTTTTAATGATTGGTGTCATAATGTTAAATTTACTACGGAAGCTGAAAATAATAAATCACTTTATTTTTTAGATGCTTTTAATGCAAGAAAATGTGATGACTCCTTATTAATATCGGTTTATAGAAAATCCATCCACATAAACAAATGTCTTAATTTTAATTCTCATCATCATCCTGCAAGCACATTTTCAGTAGAAAAAATATTTTGATGAGGGCTTGTGATTTGTCAGGTAAAGTTCATCTTATTCAAGAAATAGAACTAACAAAAATATTCTACTTTCTAATGGTTACAATAAAAACATCATATATAGGGTGTTACATAACATTGATACTAAAAAAAAAGGATAAAATTGATAAGTTATAGACATTATATTAAAGAAGTCATTAATAAAATCAGTAAAAGACTACCTAATTTTAACATAAAGACTACTTTTTCCACTAACAAAAAAATTGTGATTTTTTATATAAACCTAAAAACAGAATACTTTTGAAATAAACCACTTATATCACATGAACACCACCTCTTATGCTAGCACATAACTGTTATTAAACAGGCAAAACTCTCCATCCCATGTGCCAACCAGAGTAATCAATGGATTCCAGAAGGCTAGTGCATAAAATTTCCATCCAGTGGTTACTCAAGAAATATACCCAGACTATCTTCTGGTTTGTGACCTTTTCAGCGAGGAGCCCTGAATCTGAAAGCAGTGCATCTAGAACTTAGGATCTAATGCAACCCCACAGCAGCCACCCTTTATCTCTACTTAACAGAAAAACCATGAGAATTAATTTGAAAACATAATAATATTTTTTATCTAAAGTCAATAGCTTATATAGTCATATGATTCTGAACTCAGTTCAGCACTCATACATTTTGATGACATTGGCTCTTTAACAACCATAACCAACACTATACTATTAGGCAGGATTGGTCTTAAACCAATAAACATCACATGATTACCATCTCTTATGCTATTACATAAATGTTATTAAACAGGCAAAACTCTCCACACAGTAGTGCCACCCTGTGTCAACCAGAGTAATCAATGGATGCCAGAAGGCTAGTTCCTAAAATCCCCATCCAGTGCCTACTCATCCAATATCCCCATTCTAGCATCTGGCTTGTGGCCTTCATCAGTGAGGAACCCCATTCTCATGGTTTTGTAGTTAAGTAGAGAAAAGGTGGCTGCTGGAGGGTTGCATTAGATCATAAAATCTAGGTACAGTTCTCTCTCTACTTAATTACAAAACCATGAGAATGGGGCTCCTCAATGACAAAGGCCACAAGCCTGAAGCTAGGATATTGGACAAGTAGGCACTGGATGGAGATTTTATACATTAACCTTCTGGCATCCATTGAATATTCTGGTTGCACAGGGTGGCACTACTGTATGGAGAGTTTTGCTTGTTTAATAACAGTTATGTGCTAGCATAAGAGAAGGTGATCATGTGATGTTTAGTGGTTTAATACCAATCCTGCTTAATAGGATAGTGGTGGCTTTAGTTGTTAAAGAGCCAAAGTCACCAAAATGTATGGGTGCTGAAGGGAGTTCAGGCCCATATGACTATATAAGCTATCAAGCTTAGATTTTATTCTCATGGTTTTGTAGTTAAGTAGAAATAAAGGGTGGCTCCTGGGGGTTGCATTAAATCCTAAAACTAGGTGCAGTGCTCTCAGATCTGGGGCTCCACACTGATGAAGCCACAAGTTGGAAGCTAGTCTGGGGATATTGGATGAATAGTCACTGGATGGGGATTTTATTAACTAGCCTCCTGGCATCCATTGATTACTTTGGTTGGCACAGTATGGCACAACTCTATGAAAAGTTTTGCCTGTTTAATACTTTTGAAATACCAGGTAGTTTATCAAATTTTTTGTCTATAGTGCTTGTGAAGCTCAGGCTAATAGATGAATTAATGTCAGAATTAATGAACATAAAAATGCCTTTCATCAAAAGTTAAATACATCAGCTTATACTTTACATTTAAGTGGTTTTAAACCTGATTTTGATAATGCTAAAATACTTGCTAATTTGGAAAAGTGTGATATGAGAACAATGTGGGAGTAAATTGGAAATAATTAAAAGACCAACTAGTTTAAATAGGGCTGATGAAGCACAACACATTCTAGCTTATGGAGACCACTTACTTTATCTCTTTCTTCTACTATAAATTTTTAATCAATTATTTTTAATCTATATATTGTTCAACTATGCTCAATCTCATTCTTTACCTAACATTTAACCTTGTTACTATTTGAGATGTAATGTTTTGTTTTTGAAAAGTTAACCTTGACAATAGTGGATGTCATTTCATAGAAACATTGGGAATTAATCAGAACTAACACATGGTTTAATCCAAAAATTATTTTATTTACATCACATAACCACAGAAATATTAAGTATATAAGTAGCATTATATTTTTATACCAATGCTATCATGGTCTACAAGGTAGGAATTGTTTAAAAATGTCTTGATTATATATTTCACAATAGATAGGACTATCAAGTGATAGAGGTAAAAACAAGGGTAAACTTTCATAAAGAAAGGCAATGTGCAAAGGGATAATTGCTTATTTTTTTGATTTTCAATATTAGTTTTTGAATATTTTCAAATACTAAATATTTCATTTTTTTATAATAATTTAATAAACAATTAATAAATTGTTTTAGAAACCATGGCTATAAATCCATGTGTGTGTTTGTGAATAAACAATAAGTGATATCATAAGTAACTTTACAAAATTGGAAAATGTAACAAATTCAAAATAAATAAATTGTCGATTAAATCAGCAGACACATTAGTAATTAGAAATATATAAAATACTGTACATTTACTTATAACAATGTGTGAGTTGTGTATAAGTAATATTCACAAAATTAGAAAAATGTGCTAGAAAGATTAACAAAACAATTGCTGAAATCATAGACAATTAAATGTTTAGATTTAATAAACATTTCTAAAATAACAGAATATCAAATATCATGAAATTATTGATGTTAAAAGATTAATCAAACTGTGTTGATTTAATAATGTTTATTGACAAATATGGCTGCAGAAAGAGGTTGCTATTAATTAAAAAGAGACCCTTTGAATCCAACAAGTTCTCATAGTGATGAAGTAGTAGAATATTTATACATGAATGTACAAAAAGCTTTTGATCAGAGTAAACAACATTTTAAAATTGTTATGAAAGACTTTAATGCTATAATTGATAAACAAATGAAAGATGAATGTGCTGTAGGTAATTTTGGGTATGATAATAGAAATAAAAAAAAAGAATTGTGGAGTTTACAGAAAAGAAAAAAAATTATATTATGGATTCTTTTTGAAAAAAATGTTAAGAGGAAATGGACATGGAAGCATCCAAATGAAGGAACAGCAGAATTGGATTATATTTTGACCAACAGAAAATACATATTTCAAGATCATAATGTTCTTAATAAATTTAGTACAGGAAATGAACATCGATAAGTGAAATGTAAGTTACGTGTTAATGCTGAACTAGAGAGACAAAAATTATTAAGAAAAACAGTATATACAGTTAATATTCCTAATCTTCAGAAACATTCTAATGAATTTAAATTAGAACTTACAAATCGGTTTCAAGTATTAGTAGATTTTGAATATAATATAAAAAAATAACTCATACACTTTTAAAAACTGAAAAACAAAGATAACTGATAGAAAAAAGCAGCAATTGACAAATAAAATTTCTACTGAGACTAGAGAATTTATGAAGAAAAGGAGGTATATGAACATATACAAAAATGATACATTAAAAAGGATTGAATATCTCAAATTTTGTAAAATGGTATGAAAAAGCTTGAAAATGATATAAGAAAGTATAATTGTGAGCTAGCAAGGAAATCTGTAGAAGAGAATAAAAGTCTCAAGAGTGTAAAACAACCTTTTGGTATTGGTAAGAAATTTATATCTGCAATAAGTAAAAAAGATGGAATTATTACTAAAAAAAAAGATGACATCATCAAATGGGTAGAAGACTTCTATTAAGAATTATATAGTAATAAATAACAAGTACAAACTATATCTATTATATCTTCCAAATTGTCTTGAATTTTAAATGAAGAAATGAGACATGCAATTAAATTGATGAAAAAAGGAAAGGCTCCAGGTAATGATGGAATTATAATCGATATATTAAAAGAAGCAGGTGAAAAAATATAAAATTTTTAGCACCAGATGTTTGGATAATATTAATATTTCAAAAGGTGATAAAGAAGATATTAGAAATTACAGACCTATTTGCCTTTTATCAGTTTTATATAAAATTTTTACCAAGATAATTATAATTCATCTACAGATAACATTGGACTTCCATCAACCAAGAGAACAAGCTGGATTTAAAAGTAATTTTAGAACAGTAGATCATATTTATAGAAAGGACAAATGAATATATACAAGTTGCCATTATGCTTTGGAATTGTAGATTATGAAAAGGCATTTGATTCTATAAACATTTCTTCAGTAATTAAAACATTAGATCATCAAGGTATAGATCCAAAATATTGTCATATTTTAAAAAATATTTATAAAAATGCAACAACAACAATTAGATTACATAATGATAATAGGAAAGTCAACATTGAAAAGTGTGCAAGACAGGGTGACTCTATATTTCCAAAACTTTTTACAGCATTACTGCAAAAAGTATTATGTTGATTAAAATGTGAAGCTAAAGAATTGAAAAGAAATGGAAATTATTTAAGTCTGAGATTTTGCCAATGTAGTTGTTTTTGAAAATAATGCTTTAGAGCTGAAAGAAATGTTGCAAGAGTTATCAGATGAAAATAGGAAAGTAAGACTAAAGATAAATGTTAAAAACACTAAAGTAATGTTTAATGGATTTTCTCAAAATATGAAAATAAAGATTGATTATGATGAGTCAGAATAAGTTAAAAGCTACAAATAAATGCATTGGTCAGATTATTAATACAGATGAAAACATAATGGATGAAATTAATTATAGAATTAAACTTGGTTGGAATGCTTTTGATAGAAATAACTTAATACTAATAGAAAATATGCCTATGTATTTTAAGAGGAAGGTTTTTAATAAATGTCTTTTACTAGCTCTTATTTATGGATCTGAAACATGGATACTTAATAGAAAAGTAATACAGAGACTTCAGACCACTCAAAAAAGTATGAAGAGATTCATGTTGGAAATAATAACATGAGATCGAAAATGTAATATATGGGGAAGAGAACAAACAGGTGTTACTGACCTCATTAAAAAAATTAAAAGACTGAAGTGGATTTGGGCTGGACATATTCCTAGAAGAGATAATAATAGATGGACAATTGAAATCTTAAACTGGATTACAAGGGATTGTAAAAGACCCAGAAAGAGACCACATGTGAGATAGATAGATGAAATAGAAAGTGTGCAGTTGCGATGTGGAGAAAAGAAGCTAAATATCAAAGAAGATGGATTGAACTTGGAAAGACCTTCATGCTGCAGTGGATTGATAATAATTGATGATGATAAATATTTATTGCTCTAATAAGGTTTGTTTATAAATAGATAATTGTATTTTATTCATTTGTCGAAACTGGTCTGGGGACAATCCAAGATAAAAATGATTTGAATGCCTTCTCTTGTAGTAGTATTTATCATAAATAAATAAAAAAGCTTGTTTAGAGCTAATTAGCATGCTCTTAATTTTACATATTTGTAAGTGCAAGCTATATATAAGTCATTTGACATCTGACTTTTTATTATTACAATTATTTGTCTATAATAAATTGATGTTAAACATTTTTTATTATAATTTTATTATTTTGTATTTTAGAATGAATACACATTTCTGACAATTAAGAAAATAAAGCATAAAATTTCATTTGAATATTTATGGTATTATAGTCATGCCCTGGAGATCAACTTTAAAGAGAAATGCATTGTGAAAAATTTTGATATCTTAGGAGAAAACTTATAAATATCAGCAAATTAAAATGAGAGGTCAATCTATAAAATTTTAAGTACAGTGGAAGATCAGTCTTTTTTAAATTCAATATTGCCATTTTTGTGCACACCTACCCAAGTATGATAGGATAAAACATTGAAGATCTCTAGTCCATTTCAATAGCAGCAATTGATGTATTTTAAACTATAAATATAAAAAGAAAAACAACATATTTTTTTAAACGTTATCAGTAAAGAAAATTTGAAGTTTGTGATATTGAAATTCTAGAATATTCATGTAAATTTGTTTAAAGATTCAAATTGATAAATTGTGTTTCTCCAATTTCAAAGAATTATGTTTGTAATATGTGTTCCAGTAAAAGTTTTAATTATTATCACATAATATTATCCAGTAAAGGAAGCATTTGGAGAAGATTTATAAAAGTACCTCACAAATAAAGGAATAAATAATATATTGTTATTGAATTGAAAGAATTGAAGTATTTTTTAAAACAACATAAGCATAAAAAGGATATAATGATCAGAGTATTGTTTTGACAAAGAATTACTTGAAGATTTTATGTGTTTATACTTATGCCTATTAAAAGAATTAAGGAAATTAAAAGAATTCAAAATATACATTTAATATTTGAGATAGATATTTTCCAATGTGGATTAATTTAATTGTGATGATTTTAATCTTCAGTAAACACGAATAATAGTGCAATAAATCGTTAAATGTGCTGTCATTTAAGAGTCATATTGTTGATAAATTTGGAAATGTTTAATATTTGATTGCCATGTAAATTTTATATGATGTATTAGTTATTTGTTTTAATTTATAGGTTAATAAATTATTACAGTAGTATAAATATACCAAATCTGATTATAAAGCTTTGTTAAAAATTCAATAATTTATTTTACATTCAATATTTAAGGGTATAAAGTGATAGATAAGTGAGAAAGAATACAGATTAAATGTTTGTTAGTGATGAGAGGTGCATTTTTAACTATCATTATTTAAATTTATTTAAAAATATAAATATTAAGTTATATTTCATCGCTTGTGATTTTTGTTTTCAGAATAAAAGTTATTTATATTTGGTTCATCAAATAGTAAGTGTTAAAATATATGCTAAAATTAATTTAAAATTATGAGTTGAGTTGAGTTCTGCAGCTGTAATATAATTTATATACCAGTTTCACTAGCAAAGTCAATACTCTATCGCATAAGTGTTTATAAAACAAACCTTACATTAATAAAATTTGAATTCAAACTCGAGTGGATAGAGAAAGTGGCAAATGTGTATTAAATTTATAGTTTTTAAGATACCTAATTTGATTATATGTTCAAAGTAAAAGTGGAATGAAATATCACAATCCACCTAAACATTGTCATATTTTGGTTCAATTCAGCATCTGTCTTTTTGTCAGCAGTTTTTTTGAAGATTTATATAATAATAAAAATTTGGGTTCTTCTTGTCACAGAACATAATGCAGTGGATTTTTTTTAAAGATATGGAATCCTTCCTTCCTGAAAAGTGTGTGTTAATGGCCATGATATGATTGCATAACAATAATGCAATATGTTTAATATAAACAATGTTATAAGTTTTAAAATTTATGTTTTAGGAGATTGTATGTAATTGATTATAATACAAAACTTATAGATTGTCTTTTTACGTTTTGGGTTTTAACAATTTTTTTCATTTGAAAACTTGTATGTAACTGATAAACAAACCAATTAACAATCCATATTACATTCTAGTATCTATGCAATACTAAAAAGTAAAAAAAAAATACTTATCATCTATCTTTAAATTAAAAAATAGAGCATAATTTACAAAATGTTATTATCATACAAAAATAGTTACAAAATATCACTGCATCAGTCAAATCTGGCTAACATCTAGATCTGTTTCTTTATGCCTCTCTAACTATTCTGCTGTTCTAACAATTTTTTTTTGATTAGTACTAAATTTTTTAAAAGCTAGAATTGCATATCTTTTTTTATATTATATCTAATTAGAAAAAAATATTAATACCATTTTAAAAATATTATTAAATTATTAAAATTTCTCAGCATCAATGGTTATGATTCTATCTCATGTTGGGCAGTTAAATGTAATAAAATGGTTAAATGAATACATTAAATTCGTCATATATATCTAGCCATATTCAGTATGGAATAAAATAGAAAACAAAGTGGAATAGTATCATATGCTGTTGATAATTAAATAATAATTAAATATATTTATTAAATTATAGCTTAAGCAAATATTTTATCTAGCGCCATGCTTGCAATTATATTTCATTCCAATATCAGCCTTTCAAGCTCAATTAGCTTGAAAGGCTGATATTGGAATGAAATAAACTATAGCTTATGATTTGATACCAATTTTTTATGTACTTGAATATATATGTTGATGCAGAGATAACAGATATATAACTGTGTTTTCTGGAGATAATGATGCTAAACATCATCCAAAATGCAAGCAAAAATATTGGTTTCACTTATCTAATAAAGTTTAAAAAGAGAATGTGTTAGCTATTTTAAATGATAAACATGCATCTTTATATGGGAAGTATTGCTTTGGACTCTATAATTTATATTTTAATTATATTGTGCTATATTGATGCCATGCTATTAATTAGAGATAATTTAATATTAAAATGAATTATGTCGATATATTAGAAAAAACCTTTTAATAGATGTGTTTTATCAATTTTTATTTATGGATCTGAAACTTACATACTTAATAGAAGAGCTATCTGTAGACTTTAGATCACTCAATGAAGATGTGGAGAGATGTACGGTTGGACTAACAAGAATAAATTAAAAATGAAATACATTAGTGAGAAAACAAACTACTATTACTGACATCATTGAAAAAAATTAAAATACTAAAATAGAATTAAGCCGAATATATTGTTGAAAAAGATAATTATTGATGGACAGTTGAAATCTTGATCTGGATTCCTGGAGATTAAAAAAAATGTAAAAAGAAGCCACAGATGAGATGGATGGGTGAAGTAAGAAGTTTGTTAATCTGATGAGAAGAATTGAGGCTAGAGATCAGAAAACTTGATTAAACTTTGGGAGACCTCATTCTCTAGTTGATTATTAATAATTGTTGAAAATTTTAATGATAGTAAAATGTGTTATCTCAGATGAAATTAAATGTGTACTCACTTTATGTAGAGACTGTTATCTAAATAAAAATTTGAAGTCTTTAGCAGTATCAAACACTCTGTACAGTAGTACCACCAAATGTAAGCCTTTGTAATCCATGGATGTGGGAAGATTTATTCATAAAATCCCCACATATTGTCTATACATTCTCAGGTTTGAAGTCTTTTTTGTAATAGATATAATTTGTTTAAATACTGCCTATTCATTATTTAAAGAAACACTTGAACATGGTCCTAGTGAAAGTTCATCACTGATATCCTACATCAGATAATTTTGACACTTGACATATGGTGATCAAATAATAAAATGTCTTATATTGAAAACTATAAAATTAAGAACATTATTTCTACATGGTCAGCAAATTTGTATTTAGCGCTTTTTTCTTCTAATATAATGAAAGTATTATTCTGAACATCCTACTTCTAAGTAATTAAAAAAAATAGAAAATTTTAAAAGACGTAATACATGAAAACTAATGTTAAAAATATTATGATTTTAATCTGATTAAAGTACAGTATTCTCATAAGATTATTTTTTTTAGTATTCTATTTCCTAGTTATGCCAACCTTTAGATAAAAAACTTGATAACAATACTTATAAAATCAAAATCATTCTAAAAATTCTTTATTATTGGAAAGGAACAATAAATTGCCACTTGTCTATCTAAAATACTGTCTGAATCAAGCCCCTCTCAAGAAATCCTTTAAAATATTGGAAAAAAAAAGTTAGGATAAGATTCATTATGAAAGTAAACCTTAACAAAAATTAAACTTATTTTCAAATAAAATTTATATATAAATATAAAAATATTTATGTGTTCCTGTAAACAAGATATAATAATTTCTTGAGTGAATCAAATAAGAAGTAAAATTAAGTTTATAACATGGTCAATTTTTTCTAACAAACATTTAATTTCCTAGTTTCTTTGATCTTTGCTGTATAATTTAAATGATCAGAGATTCTTAATATATGATTTTGTTTTCTTGTTCAATACTAGGCCAAAAATGAGATTATATTATTAATTTTTCAAATAAAAACGTCTAAATCATTTTCTGATTAACAAATATATTTTAATTTTGAATAATATTTTTGTAGTATAACTTTCACTACATCATTCTCATGCAAGGTGGGGGCCAGTTACTATCCACTTTGTGGAGGGAAGTAATCATAAATATATAACCAAAGACGTGTTAAAGGGATAAAAGATCACCGAGATGGTCTGGGCCAACTTATAGTGCTGGTTTAGCACAAAATGTTTTTTCTTGGAAATCATATAACTTTTTCACATGTCTTTGGTCATACGTTTATGATTATATATATCTACAAAGTGCTATAAGCAGATAGAAACCAGTCTTTATCTTGTGTGAGAGTGGTGTAGTGAAAGTTACACTATAGAAATATTATTCATTATTGAATAATATCTAATCTAATGAATGATTAATACAAATTATTATCATTTTAATTTATTGATTAAAAAATGTGTGTGGAAGTATCTCTCTTGTTATGAACTAATTTCATCAGTCAAAAAATGACATTGTTTTGTTTATTTAAAAAAAAAAAATCGTGAGATAAAACCAATTAGCATAAGTTTTGTATCTATGGAAACTGTTTTTTTTTTTTTTTTTAAAAAAAAAAAAAAAACGTCTTCAAGAAGAAAAATCATTTTATCAATATCAGACTTTGGTCCCCAGCGATTGAAAATACATAGCAATCATAACAACTTGTAATCTATTTGAATTAAATCCAAAATCATTTAATATTTCTGTTAAAAAAATTTCGAAAATAGAAAAGATATTACAAAATAAAAAGAAAAGCTTAAAAAAATACTGTTGTTTATAATCCTCTTAATATGATTTTTCATAGTTATATTTATATAATAAATATAATCACACATATGTAAATAGCACTCCTATGTCAACTATTTCATAAAGCAATTTTTTCAATTACTTTTTTGTCTTTCTGCTTGGTTTATAACACGATTCACACCTTTTTTACAATTATTTTAAAATATCAGTACAGTACTTCTAAGTAAATGACCAATTCATTTGCGTTTTGAACACTCCATCATCACATTTTCAATGAAATGGAAGGCTTAAGAGTTGTGGGTTGGAGTAGTTTGAAGCCTGTCCATTAAAGTATGAGTATTGGCTATCTTAATATAAAGCTGAGCACTGATTGTATATATGTGTGAAGATGATAATCTGGATCAACTGATGAGTTCTGTTTTAGCATGAAATACGGATATTGGTGATTATTTATCTTTTCAACATGTGTGTGATCAGGTGTGTCAACAATATGAGATAGCACTGAGAGTAGTGGGTCGTCCGAGTTCGAATCCCGCATATATTACATATATAAATGCAGGATTAAGTCTGTACAATGTATTAATTTCACTCATTTATTAAATTGTAGCATTTAATGTTTACAGTTTTTTTTTTTTACTCTTGCTTGTTTTTCAAAGGCAGGAAAACATTTTTTTTTAGTTACAAAAGTTTCACTTTAATAATACAATTTAGTACCATTAAAATATCAAAATGAAATATCAGAAACAATTTTTTAAAAAAGATCACTTTTAAATAGTTAAAATCGTAAGTTAGTTATTTATATAAGATCAAAAAAAAAAGAGGGGGGGGGGAGTAACATGGATTTATCACATATCAAATCATGTCTGACAATAGTGATGACTGAATTATGATAATCAAATTATTCCTTCATTAAAAACTTTGTGGTGGAGTGGTTATTTGAACGACATAACAAATCTACTATGACTTGGGATTCAATTGTAAATAGATAAATCTTAAAGCAAACAGGTTTAGAATTGTTTTCAGATTGCTGATCCATAGACAACAGAACTAACTATTTAATATTGATCATCAAATGGGATATTTAGAAATTATTGATTGAAGGAATTGGAGGGGTAGTGATTGCAAAACAAAACAAAAATAGCATTTTTGAAAAGGTACACAAAAACAGAGAAAGTGTCGTTTATATACATAATAATGTTGTGGCTTATTATTATTTATTTATTAAGTCAGTACAATAATAATCGGGTGATCAACTTTAATTATTTTGTGACCAACTTTAGTTATTCTGTGATTTTAATTCTCCAGTTAAAAATTTCTAGCTATTAAATTATTATTAAAAACTGAATGGTGAGCTAATCTGCTAAGGACAGGGTACCGGAGAAAATTTCTGAGTAAGCATTCAGAAAAATTAATGAACTAAATTTTTGAAGGCATGGTTAAAATAGTTATTTACAAACAAATTAAACATATAATTTTTAATTCTCTTCAATCAATATTATCATTAATTTTTAAAATAGATGCTATACATAATTCCTCAACATTTTTCTAATCATTTTTTATCTTATATTGTGTTCTTTTAAAGTATCTAGATGTCTCTTCATTAAAACCATCAACCAACTTTCTACATATTTTTTCTTACTATCCACAGTGTTTTAAACATTTTTATGTATGTGTGTGGTATAGTTTATTTTTCACTTTTTTATTTCATTAACAATTAATCTTTTTTCATTTAATTTTCATCATATCTCTATATTTTTATTTATTTATTTCCTCTTTTTTTATTTTTCTCCTCCAACAGAGGGGTCTGAATTTGTTTTCTTAACTTTTTTTCTAATCTCCAAATTTCTGTTCACTGTAAATCAATAATCCAAACAAGCAAATTACAAGCCTTTTTTTAATTCTATATTTTTTAAAAGTGCACATAATCTTCTAAAGTTGTAGAAAATATTCAGCTATTGCAAACTCTAACCTTACTTTTTTAATTGCTATTTCCAACACTAGATAAATAATTTTCAAAATATTATTTTTGTTTTATGATTCTAATCTAACTACCATTCTTAAATTTTTATAGACTTCACTTTATTATAAATATTTAATTTCATTGCTCTTATTCTTACTCCAATATTATTATAAATTACCTCTATATGTCACATTGCTATTAGTAATTCTTCATATCATTACTTAATGTGATATCATAGGTCCCTTTTCAATAATAATCATTTAGAAATTAAAGAAAATAATTATTAAACAAAAGCAGGAACATTTTTTGATTTTTATAGAAAATATTTTAGTGATACTTCTTTTATTTTATTTTTCATTACAAAATTTTATAAAATAATTTACTTAATCAAAAATAATTTCAAAATCAATAAAATAAATATTAATGGCTTCTCCTTTCAAAATAGTTTTTAATAATTTTTCTATTACTATTCCAATTGAATTTTTTATTTTTTTCTAAATCCAAACTGATTTTCAAATAACATTAACTACATTGTGAATTTATCTATTTAAGCCTCTCAATATCACTCTATCAATATACAAATTATACGACTTGTTAAAAATATTCATATTTTCTTGCACTATACAATTCTTTCAAATCAAAAAAGTCATTTCAAATGTCAATTGTCATCCCCATAGTCTTTAGAAAGTCACTAGAATCTCATTGCTTCCAACCTTTGCCAAACATGATTTCATCTACTGTATGTTAAGATTTCTTCCTTAACTATTACAGTGCTTATTTCATCCTATTTATTAGACTTTATTGTAAGGATGACTTACAACCCACCAAAACACTAATCCATACTATCTTCAAACAAGTCACACAATTATCAAATAACTTACCTATTATATATATATACTTAATGTAACTAAATAATTAACTAATATTTACTTAGACAAAAATAAAGTTTAAATGATATTGACCTAAATATCAAACTTGTTGCTAAGCAACTACATTTGAAAATGAAGAGGCAATTCTATAAAATTTTATCTTAATAATGATTATGTAACAACAATGAACAAGTAAAACAAGCATGAAAATTGAAAGAAAATGTGATATTAACACTTAATTCATGACAACTAAGAGGATTGTATAAAAAAATTAAGATCTCAACAACTATTTTTCTTTTAGTGGATATTAATGTTCCATATTAGAATAAAATTTCTATCAAACCAAAAAAGATTTGACTTCATGTATTAAAACAAATAAAAATATTGATTCATTTAAATGCTGAAAATAAACCTAAGGATCAGAATAGATTATAAAAAAAAAATTTTTTTTTTGAAAAGTGAAAGAAGATATTATTATAAGAAAGAACAACTATTTGAATTTTCAGTAAAAATTTCTTACATTATTTTCTATGTGCAGAAACATCTCATAAATAATTATATAGATTTAAAAAGAAAGTATATTACAATGTGCTCTGAGTACAGGAAACATATTGTAGGGCCATCAATACCAATTTTCATGCCAACTAAAATATTGAATGTGTAGAACGTCAATCTGGATAAATGGCAATCAAAAACATTGGTCTTCAAAAGATGTATTGTACTTTATTACAATGAAACAATTGGATAATTCTGATGATCCAGCAATTTGGAATGAACATATATATCTAAACCAATAAATAGGTATATTGCACCAGGATATCTTCCACTAGAATTAAAAAAAATATTGACACAATGAACAATTTTTTACTTAGATCAAGAAATTATTATTTTTAATTATTTATTTGTATATTTTTGTTTTATTATTCTTTGTCATTTTAATATGTTTATTTTATTAATTTTCATTTTCATATTTAGTAGCTTGTCTTTACAGAAATGGGAGCATCCATTAAATTATATAGGAGAAAAGTATTAAGCTGAATAAATATTAATGATTTTAAATAATTTAAATCTATATTCTCATCCAAAAGTTTGACAAAACTTATCTAAGATAAGATTTTGACTATTTCTAACATTAATCATATATGATAATGACCAAACAGAGTTATTGTTGTTATTAATTAATCTATTAAACCTAGTTATATATTTCATTTTCTGTGAAAATGATTAATTATCTAAAATGAATGACTTTCCTTATGAATTTTTTTTAATTAATTATCTAGAATGAATGGCTTTCCTTATGAATTTTTTTTAATTACAAACATTTACAGAAGAGGTCTTATATTCAAAAATGTGTGATAATAATAATTATAAGTCAAATATAAGATGATTATAAATATATTAATCAATAAGATAGAGCCGTGATCTTTTGAATTTGTTTATTATTATTTATAGTATATATGTATATATTAATTTGAATTATATTTTTTTTAGAAAAGATTGCCAAGGTATGAAGTTTTGTCATGAGATTTAGAATGAGGATATTAATTATTACTCTTTTGAAATGATAGAATGTCATCCTTGTATTTCATTATTATATTTATTTATATTGTTATATTACATTTTGTTATTTATGAAATGTTATTGAGTTATTCATTTGATCTCTAGTTAATCATTATCCTCCTAAATTCATACTAATAAACAGACTAGTCATTAATATTCACACAATATATATATATATATATATATATATATATATATATATATATATATATAGTGATGATCACACATACTGCGATCCACACATGTGTACATTTAATATACAGTATAATAATAAATATGAGTTTTATGTAAACTAAGTTATAGAAATTGGATAATAAAGTTAGAAAAATAAAATAAACTTATTTTAAGTTAAGTTTTAATTAAAAAATCAAAATGGTAGCTGAGGAATGCAAGTAATTAAAAAAATCAATTATGGTAATTAAAGAAAGTGAAGGAAAGTAAGCAACCAAGATCCTTATCTTCCACCTTCCAATGTTAACTTTTTTAGAATTTAAAATTAGTAAAGTTTAAGGAATAGTAAAATAAGATCACCGAAGGTGATGATTAAATCGTCAAGGGAAAATAAAATAAAAAGGGGTTAATGATTGTAGAATTAGCAATCATAAATTTCAGTCGCAATTACGAATAAAAATAAATAGATTTATATAAAAAAGATAAAGATCAGCTCTTCAAAATACACATGTGAATGCATGAAATATATGTATGGCTATGTGAAGGTAATAAAGAGTGTGTAAATAAGAAAATTATTTCATTAAAAAGAAATGGAAGTAAATAAAATAAATAAATAAATAAATAAAAAACAAGAAGAAAATGTTATGTATTTTATGAAAGTAAAACAAATGTGTGAAATGTAATTAATGATATTCCAAAAACAATCAAGAAGATAAAAAAAGGATTCTGGGACGATTAAGTAACAAGTTGGGTAAAGAAGTAGCCATTTTTAGGAGTTCTTGAGTCTGCTGAGCTGACAGACAGAGTTCGAGAGCAGTGTTTTATAAATGAACAAAAATGTACCAAGAAGTTGAAACATCGAGAATGCAGGGCTAAGGGGCCACAAACGGATGCCAGTTGATCCACGCTCACCTTGGGTGTAAAGTCATCTCCCCATGAAGTAACAGTAGAGATAGCACCTGCCTGATGGTTCACCTTCCCTGTCATCGAAGCCGCAAGAATACGACTTAAGGAAGCTGCAAGAAAGAATCCAACCGGTTCCCAAGAATTTCCATCTCTACAAAAGAAGGGGAGTAATCCACATGATGGGTAATAATTCCCTCATCAACATCCAGAAAACCTAGGTAATTAACTTTAATATAACACGTGTGCACACACTTTCATAAATGGCCACATTAATTAAAAAATGCAATGGCAAATGTGAATCTGAATGAACCAAATAATTAGTAATTTTCTGTATCAAAGAATACGTGAAGAAAAGACTATAAGCTATAAAATATCTACTTATAAATGTTTAGTATCAAAGAATTATCATTTTAGATGAAGGGTTAATTAAATTAGATATAATTTATGTTATTGTAATGATTGCTTGTTTTATGTTGAAATATTATATTTTAATGTTTATGAATGTATTATATTAAACAATACCTATTTATGAATAGCTCTTTACATCTCGTCTTTTCTTCTTCACCATAGTAATTATAATGATATACCGGTAGGGTTTATAAAATACTAATTAGACATTTATTCTAGTAAAAGTACACGTGTCAATATAGTACAGTAATATTAAAACTCGCAAAAATTATAAATATTTCAAGTGCTGGATTATTTTAAATAAATCATTCTTATGAATGAATATCCAGCAGCCGAAGAAGCATCTGATCGGGAAAGATAATACTGAAATATTCCATTGGTAATCTCAGTATTCGATCAGGACAGTCGTCTCGATCGTAAAGTGTAAATTTAAATGTTTACAAATGGTCGAAAAGGTAATTCTGTTACATTTTGGGGGCCCAGTCCAGGATCTATTTGCTGTACAATTATTAGTCACGTGCAAGGGTAGAATTTTGTTGAAAAAATTATTCATATACATTAATTCCAATAAATTAACTTGGTGAGAAAGCGAGGACGATAGGGAAAGTTTTTTCTTTTACTTTATAGTTCGTTATATATATGTTTCAAAGTCACATGTGTAGAAGAAAAGAGAAGGGAAGGTGGAAAATTAGCTTTGTGAAAATCTATTAAAAGTTTTTTTTTGCATATTTACTGTTATAGAAAGAAACGGAAAAAAAAAAAGTATTTAAATATCTGTATACTTAGAATGACCGAATATATATGTTGTCTTTATGTAATTGCGAAAAAAAAATATATATTGAAAGCTAATATAAATTGGGAATAATTTTGGAAAATTATTTATCGATAAATCATAAATATAGTAAAATAAAGTATATCAGTGAAATCAAAATAAATTATATACGTGTCTTATATAATGACCGAATATATATGTTACCTCTAAAGAGAAATATATTGAAATCTAATATAAATTGGGAATAGATTTTGAAAAAAAAATTTTTAGCGACATCATAAATATAGTAAAATAAAGTATATCATTGAAATCAAAATAGTGTCTGAACCTACCCTGACACCTCTCTGAGGAGTGCCAAAGCACGAAACCATGGTCAGGGGTTTGGGGAGGGGTTCCTGACAGAGATATTTTAAGTGCTGGCTCTGGCTAAGCATTTATCATAAAGCTTGTAGAGGAATTGGCAATCCTCACTGTTTATAAATTATATGCGTGTCTTACATCATGACCGAATATATATGTTATCTTACGTAATTGCGATTAAATAAAAAAGAAATATATTGAAATCTAATATAAATGGGTAATAGAGTTTGAAAAAAAAAATTTGATTGATAAGTCTAAAAATAATAAAATAAAGTATATCAGGGAAATCAAAATAAATTATATACGTGTCTTATTTCAAACAGTCATAGTGAAATAAAATAAAATATCGATAAATATATACGTAGTAGAGTTGAGGATAATAGTCGGGAAAATAGACAGATCAGGGAGAGGAAATGAATCTAAGGTAGATAGGTGAAGAATCTGAGCAGGTGTGGTTGGGATTAACTGGTGTACCAAACGCTAATCATAAAAGAAAGAGTTAAATTAGCAAATAGAAATAAAAGGGTCAATAATAAAAGAGAATCAGTATAGTGAAAATATATTAAGGATTAATTCATAAACTTAAAAGTAGATTAATGCACACGAGAGCAAAAACAAAGATGGGGGTCCAAGGTGATGGAGAGGGGAGTATTCGTAGTGAAAAACAAACTGAATAAACCAAAGATTTTAGTAGTGACAAAGAAATGGAAAATAGTAATAAATATAAAAAAGGATATAATGTAGAATACCATGATGTGATGAGTATGTTAAGAGGTATTAAAAAATCAGCAACAATTTTCCAAAGAATTCAAAGAAAGAGAGAAGCAAAAGGAGGAATCAAACAAGGAAATTATGGAAGACTAAAAGCTTCAATCAGAAATTTGAAGAGTTAAATGATAATTATAGGCAAACCACTCATCAATTGGTGATCACAAATAAAAGATTGGATATCCAAGCTGAGTTACTCGAGAAATTTGAGCAACGAATTATGGGAGAGTGGGATAATGTAGCACAGGAGGTTAGAATTGAAGTAAATGAAAAGGTAGCCAATGTAGAAGATAAGCTAGAAGTAGTATATCAGGAAATAGATGAGTTCGAAGTAGAACAGAGGGAGAAAATTGAAGTGATAAAGATGAGAATGAGAAAGTTATAGAGGATCTATGATTGGATGTCAATCAGTTAGTGGTAGCAATAAAGAAAATAAGGTCAAAAGTAAAGGAAAGGGAGAGTGAATTCGAAAATCTAGGGATGAAAGAAATAATTAATAATGATAAGCAGAACAGCGAATGCATGCAAGCAAGTAGTGGAAATAATAAGATGGAGCAAATAATTATAGCACCAAAAGAAAAACAATCAAACAAGTTGCAGAATTACTTAATGCATTCGACAGCACAAGGACTAACAATAAGTTTGACAATAGAAAATTCAAGAAACTTATTAAAGATCCGGTGATAGATGAGGGGCAAGCTAACCATCAACAAAGCTACTGGGAAAGCAAGGATAGATTTTACAATAGAAATAAAGTGTCCAGACCAAGGGAGAGATATTCAGATGGGAATTATCCAAAGAGACACAGAGACTTTAGTAGGCATAGGGATAATAGTCCATTGTCCAGCACCAGTGGGTATACATCAAACAAAAGGAGTAACAAAAAAACCTCCAGATAAAAACTAATTTAAAAGAAATCTACCATGACAGATATGTCAATTTGACCGAATATTAACGGCACTGGATTTCGAGAGTGGAGAATGACTTATAAAATAAAAGTAAAAAAAAAAAATCAATGTAAATAAAGAAATTTAATGGGAAGAGAGGATGAAATAATAAGAATAAAATTTTAAATGAAAAGTACGAAAACAAAATGAAGTAACTTAAAAACAAACTAATTTGTAAGCTATAATAACAAAACTCCTAGTGTAAGCCTGTCAAACACAGCTGCACATGAAAAAAAAATAGAGAAAAGAGAAACAATGATTAAAATGTAGTAACTATGTCAACCATTAGTATAATAAAACCCTTTTCATAAGATGCCATTATGAGAGCCAAAAGAATTTAAATTTTAATGTATGATCTGTAAGTCTGCAAATGCAGCTAGAAATAATAAATAAATGAAAAAAAAGGATGGAAAAATAAACATCCAAGCTTATCAAATGGATAAGTAATACATAATAAATAAAATAAAATAAAATAAATAATAGTAGTTAAGTGTCAATGATATTCTGGATGAGGCATTGGTGTTTATGTATAGGGATTATGTATGGGTCACATCTGAGCCTGGTTAAGCAGTCTCTGTGTATGATGTAAATGTGTAGGTGAGTATGTGCATTAAAAGTTTTTTGAAAAATAATGTAGCATCGGTAAGAATCCTGGGCAATTAAAAAATTGTTTTATTAATAATGTAGCATCAGTAAGAATCCTGGGCTCATTATTTGCACGGGACAAAAGCTCCCAGTTTATTACAAAGTCAATATAAATGAGTACATCCAGAAGTTCAAGAATTAAGAATTTGTTTTATTAATAATGTAGCATCAGTAAGAATCCTGGGTGCATTATCTTTGAGGGCTAAAAATTTTTCCCACTTTATTAAGAATTACGTTGAGAAAAAATATAAAGAATGAAGAATTTCATGTTTTATTAAGTTGAACAAACAGTAAAAATGGCATGCCAGTCACAGAATTTGAACCCGATATGAAGATCAATGTATGTTAAAGTCTTCTATAGGGATTAAAGTGGTTTGATTAGTGCAGATCGATTGGATTGAATACGTATAGCTTTTGCCTAGTTGTCTCTCCATGACTATCTCACCAAAGAAGTTAAATATTAAGAATTAAAATGGCCTTCACATGAAAGTTCATTATATTTTAATTCTTAAAAATTAGGGAGCGGTGTAATGTGATGATCACACATGTGTACATTTAATATATAGTATAATATTAAATGTGAGTTTTATGTAAACTAAGTTATAGAAATTGGATAATAAAGTTAGAAAAATAAAATAAATTTATTTTAAGTTAAGTTTTAATTAAAAAATCAAAATGGTAGCTGAGGAATGCAAGTAATTAAAAAAATCAATTATGGTAATTAAAGAAAGTGAAGGAAGGTAAGCAACCAAGATCCTTTTCTTCTACCTTCTAATGTTAACTTTTTTAGAATTGAAAATTAATAAAGTTTAAGGAATAATAAAATAAAATCACCAAAGGTGATGATTAAATCTTCAAGGGAAAATAAAATAAAAAGGGGTTAATGATTGTAGAATTAGCAATCATAAATTTCAGTCGCAATTACGAATAAAAATAAATAGATTTATAAAAAAAAGATAAAGATCAGCTTTTCAAATTACACGTGTGAATGCATGAAATATATGTATGACTATGTGAAGGTAATAAAAAGTGTGTAAATAAAAAAATTATTTCATTAAAAAGAAATGGAAGTAAATAAAATAAAAAAATAAAAAAATAAAAAAAAACAAGAATAAAATTCTATGTATTTTATGAAAGTAAAACAAATGTGTGAAATGTAATTAATGATATTCCAAAAACAATCGAGAAGATAAGAAAAAGATTCTGGGACAATTAAGTAACAAGTTGGGTAAAGAAGTAGCCATTTTTAGGAGTTCTTCTTGAGTCTGCTGAGCTGACAAACAGAGTTCGAGAGCAGTGTTTTATAAATGAACAAAAATGTACCAAGAAGTTGAAACATCGAGAATGCAGGGCTAAGGGGCCACAAATGGATGCCAGTTGATCCACACTCACCTTTGGTGTAAAGTCATCTCCCCATGAAGTAATAGTAGAGATAGCACCTGCCTGATGGTTTACCTTCCCTGCCATCGAAGCTGGAAGAATACGACTTAAGTAAGCTGCCGGTTCCCAAGAATTTCCATCTCTACAAAAGAAGTGGAGTAATCCACATGATGGGTAATAATTCCCTCATCAACATCCAGAAAACCTAGGTAATTAACTTTAATATAACACACGTGCACACACTTTTGTAAATGGCCACATTAATTAAAAAATGCAATGGAAAATGTGAATCTAAATGAACCAAATAATTAGTAATTTTATGTATCAAAGAATATGTGAAGAAAAGACTATAAGCTATAAAATATCTACTTATAAATGTTCAGTATCAAAGAATTATCATTTTCAGTGAAGGGTTAATTAAATTAGATACAATTTGTGTTATTGTAATGATTGCTTGTTTTCTGTTGAAATATTATATTTTAATGTTTATGAATGTATTATATTAAACAATACTTATTTATGAATAGCTTTTTACATCTCGTCTTTTCTTCTTCACCATACTAATTATAATGATGTACCCATAGAATTTATAAAATACTAATTAGACATTTATTCTAGTAAAAGTACACTTGTCGATATAGTACAGTAATATTAAATCTCGCAAAAATTATAAATATTTCAAGCGCTGGATTATTTTAAATAAATCATTCTTATGAATGAATATCCAGCAGCTGAAGAAGTGTCTGATCAGGAAAAATAATACTGAAATATTCCATTGGTAATTTCAGTATTCGATCAGGAATATAGACTTAATTAATGAGTCTATATTTGCTTCTTTGCTTGACGTGACAGTCGTCTCGATTGTAAAGTGTAAATTTAAACATTTACAAACGGTAGAAAAGGTAATTCTGTTACAATATATATGTGTGTGCATGTTGATATTAGAAATGTTTTAGTAAATATATAATGTGTTCATTGGTCATTGCTTATTTAGAGGCATAGTAATAAATAAAAATATCAAATCCATCTCTGGAGAAAGTCAATTGTGATTTCTCTCCGAGTTTGAATATTGTGGCATAATGGAGACAGAAAGAGGGATGAGATGTGAATGAACTAATCTAAATTGCATCTAAATTTACCTAGCATTCATTGAGTTAGCATACTAAAGACAAATGTAATCATGGGCTCAGAATTTTGTCATACAATCTCCAGCATCCTACCTGAAGACCCTAAGTTCAACTGTAGTAAGATGCACTCCCTCTTTCTTCTGGACATTGATGTCCCATTACATTATATTAACACAAACATTAACTTATCTTATTTAAATAAACATTTGTCATTTTTCACTATATTTATATATATATATCCTCTTCTCTAATTAAAATATATTATTATTAGCTTAATAATGAGTTGATTGTTGAAGACTTCTATTTATTTGTCCATCCAAACTATTTTATTCTACAGCTTATTAAACCAAGTCTACTTATTTGTAAGTCTTATAACTTTCTACATTTTTCCCAACTATACTAGCTTAATTTTATCAGTTTCATGACTTATTATATTACTATGTTATTTTTCTAGATTATTATTTATATTTAATTATTTTCTTTTCTCTAATGTTTTATTAAATAATATATTGATAACATAATTTGTGTTTCCCTTTCACTTTTTATAATAGACTGCCAATATTTTGATTTATTTTACATTTTCTTTAACTCATTATTAAAAAAAAATATTGATTTTTTATTTATTTATTGAAAATGCAATTTTCACAATAACTTAATAGTGGATCATAAAAAAAAAAATACAGTATAAAATTAAAAAAAAGAAATGTAAACATCTTTATTCATAATTGGTAAATTAGGGCATATTAGTTTTTAAATTAAAATATTATTAATGTTCTAAACATAATCTACAGAAAATAACAAAAATAATGTATAATTGTACTTAAAAGTCATGATTAATAAGTTTTTTTTAAAATGAAAATCTCATAATTCTACAAAATTCAGATCTAGTTTTTCTTACATACATTGGTGGTGGGGGTGTCTAACTTTCCCAATGAAATACATATTTATTAATAATAATTTCCCTTGTTTTTATTTTAATAATGGCATTTATAAAAATAAAATGCAATGTGTACTTGTGTTGGATTAACTTATATTTATGTACACACACACACACACACACACACACATATATATATATATATATATATAACATTTCATGAAGAAACAATGCACAAAATTCTTTGGTCAATTTCTGTTACAAACTAATATTTAAAAAATGTACTTAATATTGTAAATGAAATAAACTTAGTTTTCTTTTTTAATAATTAGAAATAGCTTTGTTTTTTTATTACTAAAATAGGGCATTTTGATATAATACAAAATATAATAATTCAAATTAAATATATTTGAATTTCTATATCAATCTATTTTTAAAATCTTGTATAGTAAAAACCTGTATTTTTTTTTACAATATATATATATATATTGTAACGGAATAACGTTACATAGGGTTTGAACCTAGGAAAGTTAAATATATATTAATGACGAAATAAATGACAGGTACAAAACTTTTTAAAAAAGCGATCTTGTTTAAAAATGAACGAGAAACAGCCGTGTCTAAAGCAGATCGCAGATATTCAGGAGTACCTGTCAGATTGATTGAAATAAAATTAAAAAAGTTTTTATTTTCTGAGGAATTAATTTATTATAATCATTATTTGTCAAGTTTGCTTTTTGTTATTTCGTTTTAAACTAAAAAGAGATATAAAATATAAAATGTTAATTAAGAGAAGCTAAGTCAAATTATCAAATTTTGTTCAACTTTCTCAAAATTCAATTTAATTCAAAATACTTCGTTTGTGCTACCCGTTTTCAAGATGATCGATATGAAATTAATATTTAGAGCGTCGACTGTCATGAGGGGCTAGGAAACCCTTCAGTGATTGATCGACGCTCCGCCACCAGAACATCTCCGTCGCTATGAATACTTAATAATATTACCATCTAAAATTAGTGCTCCAACCAGTTCAATAATGTTCCATGAAATACATGAATCATCCTGATTTATTACGCTCAACTTTAAAAGAAATGAACAACCTCCTTATGGAAAACATCATCTCCCATGTTCAAACCTCCACTTAATTAGAAGCAGCGGAAGAATAAACCAAAATCCTAGGTAAACAATTTATTTTTTTTATGCTTTCATTCATTCCATATGTAAACTTTTAAAAAAAGGCAATCTCATAATTAACTAACTTTGATTTCGTAAAGTAAACTATAAAATATTCCGTAATTCATTATATTTAAAAAAACTTATTATTGTAACTTATTATTGTAATCTCAACCTTCGTAAAATCAAACACTATGAAATTCCTAAAATTTAACTCTCAGGACTTTTCAAATATGAACTTTGACCCCAATTATTATCTTATCATTTATAACACTTACCTTCAAAAAAATGTAAAAAAAAGGAAATTTATATTCTATCATCCATATTTTATGATATATAATATGTTCTTTTCTGTGCGAGTGCGTAAATGCGTGTGTGTGCATGTAAATAAAACTTTTAACCAATGTGCTTTTTTTTTATATTCAATAAATTTGTTCAGTATTTAAACAAGTCGAGCATTTCTCAAGTCATTTCCTATAATTAAATCTTTATTCTATTTTTTGTCTTGATTATTAATAAAGTTAGCATTTATGCATATAGTTAATTATATTACTGTAGATTTATCTTTCTTAAACTTTGTTGTTTTTTTTGTAAAATGTCTCTTACAAACATCGTGCCGTAAGTCACGATGTTTATTTATTTATTTACTTCTTCCGTATTTAAGATAGATTTAAGAATTGGGAGGGCCTATTATAAAAGATAAATAAATGTCAATGAGTTGTAAATATAGCTGGAGTAAATAATTCTACCGGACGGTATGATATAGGGGGGATGATCTTATAAGCTTCTAATTGTTTAGAGATATAGACGAATAATCGTATTGGTCCCAAATAACCAATGACACGGTCCAATGCTTGGATCGATCAGTTAGTTAATCAAGCATCTTCTCCATTGGTTATCATAGCGTCTTTTACCATAATAGTAATTTTGAAACAATTACAGTGCGACCCTGAGTGTCCCTATTGGTCCATGCTGGGAGTTCGAGCTTGTGGGCGGGATTAGACTTCGAAATCGTTTTGACATGATGTAAGGTGATGCGATAAGTTAAATTATAATTAAATCATCGTATCTGGCGCCCCCTTGTATTGATAGTGAACATTTATTGATAGAAGAAAATAAATAAAGCTTTACACTATGTCATGTTAATTTCGGAGTTCACAATCCCTACGTGATCGGATGCCCAAGTGTCCCGGTTACAATATATATATATATATATATATATATATAGAAACACAAACTCTGTTTTATATGTATTAAGATTTATTTTACCCTCCCATCTAAAAAAAAAGGTAGATGTATATGAAAGAAGTTGGTCTTTTTTTTTTAAAAAAAAAAAAATAAATAAATAAAGCAAAAAGTTTAAAGTTAAAAGAAAATCATTATTTTCTATAATTGAGAAAAATTATTGATTTTATAATTTTAAATTATGATATAAATACATCTCTAAGTATTTACTTAAAGCTGGTATTTATTAAAATATTATATTTTAATTTTTGAAATGATGTTGTTGTACAAAATATAATATTCACTTGAGGCAAAGTTATCAAATTGAAAAACATGGCTTAATCCTCATGATTCCTTATCTGTCCCACTAAAAGTAGTGGCCCAATCCTTAAGAAGAGAAAAGCACTCAGGCTTAAATGAAAGCTATGTAACAAATCAGCTATAGTGGGAGTAGTGCTGAATCAATTCAGAGATCAGGGTATAAATAGTTGAGTTTGAAGTTCAGAGATTTTAAAAAGATTTTAAAAGGCATTAAAAAGTAAGAAAAGTGAAAGAGTTAAAAAGTTAAATTTTTTTATCTAAGTGTTGCTTAACTGTTTAATTGATAACCGATTTTAGTCACCACCACATTGCTAATGATGAAAAAAGAAAGTATTAATAAGGAAATCATAAAGATGGAGGGCTAATCATATTAACTTCCTCTCTTTGTCCATTGTCATGAACCTCCAAGATTCACCTGAGTGAACATCATGGAAAGTAAATAATGCCATTCAACTCAAATAAACTGACCTCTTTTTAAAATGCAGTAGTAACATGAAGTGAAGGAACAAACTGGATAAAATGAAGGTAATTTCATGAAATATTCAATACTTATATGTGTTTATAAAAAAATGTCTTTCTTAAAATAAATTATGAATAATTATTGCTATGTGACAATACATTTTATTGGTGATAAATTATAAATATGTAAATGTCTTAAATATCTATAATCAAAAGGCATTTTTAATAAGGTAAATCATAAATGATTAACTTCTTATATGCAGATACATCTGAATTAGAATAAAATAAAACAAATACTTAACACTATTTATATTGCTGATATACAAATAAGTATACCTGGAAGAATTAGAAATGCTGAGCTATTACATATAACTATAACTAATTAAAATAAAATTAGAAAATATACAAAATGAATGTATTTAGTAAATTTATACTGTATTATGAATAAATTCAAACATTTAAATATGAATTAGTACATCAATAAAAGTTAATGGTTATATGCATATAATGAATCACATACTTAAATAAGTTGAAAGATTAAGAAAATCATTTTTTTTTAAATTTTATTTATTATTTGAAAACTCTGAGAAAAGGAATATAAACATGGAATTAAAACATGTTATATATATGAGTTGAGGAGTAAGAATACAAAAACAATGTGTCACGAGTAAATGTACAATGATATACCTGGAGTTATTGATGTTTATAGGTTATATATATATATATATATATATATTATAACGGATGTGGTTAATTCGTACGGTTGCTTAATTATTTGTACTTTCAACTATATTTATTTCGATTATTTTATTCTACATTATACTTAAGTTATTATACTTTAATTATTTTTCCGACTTTGATTCTTTATCCATTTATTGTTTTCAACTTAGATTCTTTATTATCTTATTCATTATTTTAACCAACGCCATTACAACACAAGCAGAGAGCTAATACAGATACAAATTTAACTTCATATCTATACCCTTGACTGAACCCCAAGGCAATACGTACATATTATCTTGGCATTATTTTTCCCAGCCAAGAACCCTCAGCTGCTGAACAGAGCAAACTATTTCAAAGAAACTTAGCGAATGTCCAGCACTTGCTATTTATTTTTTAGAATTGGGATTTCGCACGAACAAGCAGCACATGAATATCTTAAACAAATCAGTATGCCCCTTTAATCATTAATTACAGTTTCCTCCCTGTCGTAGCTTGGTGATAGGAGAATAAAGCAAGAATACAAAATTTAATGACATATGTTTAATAATAATATTCACACTTTATATAAAAATTTACATTATAATAATAATAATAACACACACTTATAAATACATGGCTATAATAAATATATGAAAATAGATCAAATATTAAAGTTCTTAAAGTCCTGTAGATAGAGTTCTATTTTATCGAATCATTAATTTTATATTTAGTTATGAATAGTAGATAAATGAAAATGCATGCATGCTTTTACCTAGGCTTTGTTGTAATTGTCCCATGGGTATTTCTTCCAAGCACTCTTGATTAACTTCCTCAGTTTGTGCGGTTATTTCATTCCAGTTTTGGCTTGTTGATTCCTTAGGTTCTCCATGAACTTCCTCAGTTTGTGGGGTTATTTTCATCCAGTTTGCTGGTTGATTCTTTAGGTTGAGTTTCAATTGGCAGCTACAGAAACGGCAGTCCTTCTAGCAGGTCAGGCAAAGATCTTACATTGTGAGTCAGTGATGAGACGGCTTGAATCCGAACTCACGTCCCTTTAATGCCACTAGCCATGCACTTCTTCCATTTTCTTTTAGCTGTTTCTTCTCTAAAGTCTCTACTAGCAATGACAGACAAAATTGTAATTTTATTAATCTCTTTCTTTGTTCATTGTTTTTAAAACTTTTAATTAAGACTTAGATTTCCAACCAATTCTTATCATTATGTTTCTTTATTTAATTAGTGGCTGGAATGTAAGTCCCAATTAATTTAACACATCAGGCAAAGATCTTCCATTGATATGATTTCTTTGTCCGTGGAATTTAATTTGTCCAACAGACTTTCACACCTACGGCCATATTGTTTTTTTTTATATATCACATATTACATTTATTTTATTTAAAGTTTACAATTCATTCATTTTTTTCTTTCACATTTACATTTTACATTTATTTTAATTTGTTATAATATATTTTTTAAAAGAGAGAAGAAACACATTTTTATGCCTCCACTTCCCCTCTCCCACAATAAACAATAATAATTTCTAGCATTTGACTTATAAGAGAGAAAGAGACACATTTCTTTATTTATGCAGCCCCCCTCCCCTTCTCTTACTATTACACAATCCACAGTAATTTTGACATTAGAATTTCAATTTTTCCTTTCCTTCCTTTTTCTTTAAAAAATGTATTAGCTAATTTATTTCACCTTTATTACTTTCTAATTTTATTAATAAATATATATGTGTGTCGACGATTTTACGTGGTCGTCACATTACACTCTGCCCGTTTTTGAGAATTAAAATCCGGACGAATCTTATTCTGAGATGAGAGCCTATTTTAATTCTTTGCCTTCAACTCTTACTTCTGCTTTTATTACATACTTTCCCACTCTGTCATGATGAGTGATAATGATAATGAGGATGACTGCAGAGAGACAGCTAGGTAAAGCTACACAATTCTTTCCGAACGATTTTGGCTGATCAACCAATTTAATCTCTACGCATACGAGACCATGGCATAACTTAACTCTATCAGAAAAAAACATAACAGGGTTTAAAGCTTGTGAACAGCAGGATATTCTACTGCCTGCTCATCTTGCGCAAACAACAAATTCTTATTCTTTATTTATTTATTTTATTCAAGGCATTAATTCTTATTTCTTCATTTATTTATTTCGAGACACTAATTCTTATTATATTGGGACACTAATTCTTATTATATAATGAGTCCAGGATTCTTACTGGTGCTTCATTTAAAAGTTTAACCACTGAGAGCCATGAGAATCTAAAGTGCAAAGAGACGGCTGAATCAAGCTCAAAATAGACCCAACATAATGCATACACACACACATATATGTCTCAATCTGCAACCTCATACACCTATCAGTGATATCTATCATTTAAGCATTATCACTGTTGTTCATTTAGTTTATTTATTAATTATTAAACGGTTCTTTAATGAGCCTAAACAATTCTTATTTTATTTTTATTTTTATTTATTTGTCAATTCTATCTGCATTTATACCTGACAGATTGTGATACGAATAAACTATTTATAGATTTCTTTTTTTGTTATTACTTTTATTTACATTGGTCTTGCTGTGCTTGACTGCACATAAATACGCATTAAGTTTATCATTGATTTTACTCCGTGAATATCATTATTATTTTTTTTGTCTATTATAGCTCATTAAGTCTATCATACACATGAAAAAAAAGTCTATCATTAATTTCCCTCCATGAACACTACTCCTTTTTTTTGTTTATCATAGTGACTTTAATTATTTGTCGTGAGATGATTTGCCCCACCTGTCATACGTTTACAAAAAAAAACAATTTTATTTTTTATGATCCCATTACGTTATCCGTTTCACTGAACCGACATTTCCGTCTGTTTATTTCTTTCGGCTTAGTTTTTGTCTGGAGGTTTCTTATGCTTTTTACCATACATATTTTTTTCGCTTGGAACTGGAGCAATGTTCCAATGTCCTCTAGAGTCGACCTGCTCATATAGATAATTGAAGTCTGAACTTCTTCCCGTCTGTTCGGACATTTCAGCCCTTTCGGATCTATCACAAAATGCCTGGCTTCCTTCCCAATAATCATGATGAGGATTGTATTGCATTCTTCTGATGTGCAGATCATTGGGCTGGGGTTTAAATCCCCAATCCTCCACCTTGTAATTAGGCCTAGTGCTGTCAAACGCATTCAGCAACTTGGCAACCTGCTCGACAGTCTTCCTTTCAGTGCCTATGAGCATCTGTTCTATATTATGAGGAAAATTGTGCCTTGTTATCCAAATGATTTGTCGCTCCGACAAAGGATGGGCTGTTAGCCCCCGTAACTTCATCACTTGGCGACGGAAAAATGGGGTGAATGGCTCCCCAGGCCTCCATTTGTCTTGTGTTGTCCAATGTAAAATATTTTCCTGATGATCTTCACTCCAGTAGCTGGCGAGTAAGGCATCTTTGTACTCCATAAACGTATTTGGTTTGTTAAATAACGAATCCAACCATGATTGCGTGGCACCTTGTATATGACTACATGCAATGGCGATCATGGCCTCGTCACTCAGCCGGTTTACTTCGAAATACCTCTCTAGGCTGCCAAGATGCTCTATTGGGCTTTCCCCCATGTAACCAGAGAAGACCCGATTTTTAAAAACTGGTTCACTGTAGCAGGATTCACAGGGTTATCTCAACTGCCTGCGTACATGCATTCGCTCACACCTCTCTGCTCTTTATTATTAGTCTTGGCTACTTCTGTCATATTCTCCCCTCCCCTTACCTTTACTTCTAGCTTTTCAACTGTTCCTGCTAACTGATTGATGCCTATTCTGATATTCTTTATGATTTTCTCAGTTTCATCTGCTATAGTCTCTAATTTCTCATCTTGTTCTGTTTTCAAATTTTCTACTTCTTGGCCTAACGTTTCCATCTTACCCTTCACATACTCCATCTCATCATTTACTTCTTCAAATTTTTGGATAAAATTTTTACTTAGTCGTTCGTCCAACTCTTCTACCTTCCTACTATTTCTTCCACCTATTTCCCTCATTTCCATAAACAACCTTTGATGGCCTTCCATTAATATCGTGAACATATCCATAATATTATAGCTTTCTATTTTAATTTTATCATCAACCACTGTCTCCATTCCCTTTCTAATTTCTATATCTCCATCACTAGCCTATTCTTCGGACGGTTCCATTAGTTCTTCGGAGGTTTTTCCTATTTCGCCCCCTAGAGCATGCATTTTTATTTTTGATCTGGTGTGCATCAAATTTATTTAACACACACACACTAATTAATCACTTATATTTTATTCTACAGCTTTACTATCTAACCTTATCCTTATAGGATTATATTACTTATTTCACTGACACTAGGTACGTTTGTTTGGCTCTCCCCGTCTCACTCACCAATCATCACTCACCCATGCCTGCCTTCAAGACCCCTCTGCAACCGTCTCCAATTTACAACCTAACTTCCTACAATGAATCACGTTCTCTTTCTCTCCTTTTACCCTCTAATATTTATTTTATTTCTTGCTTTGTCTACCACCAAGCTATTTTTTGATTTGTTTATTAATTATTGCATAAACTATTAATTTTGTTATATTCGAATTCAAATGGGCTGAACTTGTAAACGTGAAAATATCCCGGACTCTGGCCCCCAATTATAACGGATCTGGTTATTCGTATGGTTACTTAATTATTTGTACTTTCAACTATATTTATTTCGATTATTTTATTCTACATTATACTTAATTTATTATACTTTAATTATTTTTCCAACTTTGATTCTTTATCCATTTATTGTTTTCAACTTACATTCTTTATTATCTTATTCATTATTTTAACCAACGCCATTACAATACAAGAAGAGAGCTAATACAGATACAAATTTAACTTCATATCTATACCCTTGACTGAACCCCAAGGCAATACGTACATATTATCTTGGTGTTATTTTTCCCAGCCAAGAACCCTCGGCTGCTGAACAGAGCAAACTATTTCAAAGAAACTTAGAGAATGTCCAGCACTTGCTATTTATTTTTTAGAATTGGGATTTCGCACGAACAAGCAGCACATGAATATCTTAAACAAATCAGTATGCCCCTTTAATCATTAATTACAGTTTCCTCCCTGTCGTAGCTTGGTGATAGGAGAATAAAGCAAGAATACAAAATTTAATGACATATGTTTAATAATAATATTCACACTTTATATAAAAATTTACATTATAATAATAATAATAACACACACTTATAAATACATGGCTATAATAAATATATGAAAATAGATCAAATATTAAAGTTCTTAAAGTCCTGTAGATAGAGTTCTATTTTATCGAATCATTAATTTTATATTTAGTTATGAATAGTAGATAAATGAAAATGCATGCATGCTTTTACCTAGGCTTTGTTGTAATTGTCCCATGAGTATTTCTTCTGAGCGCTCTTGATTAACTTCTTCAGTTTGTGGGGTTATTTTCATCCAGTTTGCTGGTTGATTCTTAGCGCTCTTGATTAACTTCTTCAGTTTGTGGGGTTATTTTCATCCAGTTTGCTGGTTGATTCTTTAGGTTGAGTTTCAATTGACAGCTACAGAAGTGGTGGTCCCTCTAGCAGGTCAGGCAAAGATCTTACATTGTGAGTCAGTGATGAGATGGCTTGAATCCAAACCCACGTCCCTTTAACGCCACTAGCCACACACTTCTTCCATTTTCTTTTAGCTGTTGCTTCTCTAAAGTCTCTACTAGCAACGACAGACAAAATTGTAATTTTATTAATCTCTTTCTTTGTTCATTGTTTTTAAAACTTTTAATTAAGACTTAGATTTCCAACCAATTCTTATCATTATGTTTCTTTATTTAATTAGTGGCTGGAATGTAAGTCCCAATTAATTTAACACATCAGGCAAAGATCTTCCGTTGATAACATTTCTTTGTCCGTGGAATTTAATTTGTCCAACAGACTTTCACACCTATGGCCATATTGTTTTTTTTATATATCACATATTACATTTATTTTATTTAAAGTTTACAATTCATTCATTTTTTTCTTTCACATTTACGTTTTACATTTATTTTAATTTGTTATAATATATTTTTTAAAAGAGAGAAGAAACACATTTTGTTATGCCTCCACTTCCCCTCTCCCACAATAAACAAAAATAATTTCTAGCATTTGACTTATAAGAGAGAAAGAGATACATTTCTTTATTTATGCAGCCCCCCTCCCCTTCTCTTACTATTACAAAATCCGCAGTAATTTTGACATTAGAATTTCAATTTTTCCTTTCCTTCCTTTTTCTTTAAAAAAATGTATTAGCTAATTTATTTCACCTTTATTACTTTCTAATTTTATTAATAAATATATATGTGTGTCGACAACTTTACGTGGTCGTCACAATATATATATATATATATATATGTCTTATGAAATTGGAAATACCAAATAAATGCATTTGCAAGATGAATTGATATCTGGACAGATGGAAATACATACACTTATATTTTACCTGAATAACCAATGAATATAAATGGTAATTAATGACAAACCTGGAATTGCTTATATTACCTGTTTACCTACTTATGATAAATTTAAAAATAATGAAGTACTATATGAATTACAAATGCTTACATGCATATTGATTGTGTATGAATAAAATAACAAAACTTATGCATATAAATGCACAATTGTGAATAGTCCACAAACCCAGAATTGCTCACATTACCTGTTTACTTATCTGTGATAAATTTAAAGTTAATGAAGTACTATATGAATTACAAATGCTTACATACATATTGATTGTGTATGAATAAAATAATGAGACTTATGTGTATAAATACACATCCATACTTGACTGAATTATAGAAGCTTCACAAATCTTGAATTTCTCACCTTACCTATTTACCTACCTAAAAATATACAGATATGGAACAAATAGTTAAAAATATTCATGCAGTAATGGTAGATGTCTACTTGATAAAAGACCCTTTGAATTCTTCACCCAAGATAAATTAAAATTAGTCTTCATTTGAAATGAATGATGAACTTTATTGGAAGGACTTATCAATATCATTGTTAATAAAACTGTTGTTACTTAAAATTCATTTTAGTTGTTCAGTTCCATTTTATTCTTTGCATCACTTGTTATTCATTGCACTTGTTCATGAGAAGTTCATGCCTCCTGAGCTATGTCTGGCATAACTAGACCTAGGTAAGTCAGGTTGTAGTGAGATGGAACTCTAGTGGTGCCATTTGGGAAACCAAACACAGAAATTTCTAGTAGTTTCGAGTCTCTATGGTGCTACATTCTCTGATGAGCAGGAAATATTGTTGTAGGAGTAGTGACATCTGTATTGGGGAAAGCCAAATGATGGTTCCCTCCTACAATATGCTCATTAGGAAATTGTTACAACCAAGGTAATAAAGGGGTTGTACGGTGTCTGGTTACTATATATATATATATATATATGTGTGTGTGTGTGTGTGTGTGTGTGTGGTGTTATATTGTAATTAAATATTAATAAATACAGTAACTTAAATATATATAAAGTACACCATTAAATACTTTTATCCATCTAGGAGCGCTTTCAACTAGCTCCTTAGTTTTTGTCAATTAACACTTTCAATGACACTTTCAAAAAAGAGAAGTAAAGGATCTATGTTAATATATAAATGTAAGCATGACTTAATAAACAGACAGGCAACAAACATAAAAATCAATAAAAGGAAAACAAAGGAAGCTATGTTAATATATACACGTAAGCATGATTTAATAAACAGACAGGCAGCAAATGTAAAAATCAATGAATTGGTAGGAAGGTTAGACTTTGAAAATGTGTTTGAAAGTGTTAGTTGACAAAGACTATGAAGCTAGTTGAAAGCATTACTAGATGGATAAAAACTTTTAAATGGTATACTTTATATATATTTATGTTAGTGTATTTATTAATATTTAATTACAAGATTATGTACATAACTTTGAAAAAATACAGATATATATAAAATTTAAAAAAATGGATACAAAAAAACTAGAGCCATACTGTCATGTTTGATATTCCATTCTACTCTTTCATAAAGATGACCAAGTATAAAATTATAACTCCACTCTGATAAAACATAGCAAAAAAAAAAAAAACAACAACAACAGGATTTTAAAATAAATTTTGGATTTGGTATTCTATTATTTATCTAATTATTTTAAAACTTCTATCAATAAATGACAACTTGTTACATATATTTATTATAATCACTACCTAATATAAAAAAATCAATCAATCAATCATTATGTAGATTATCTATTTCCCGAGTATTCTCTTTGATTAGTTGTCTTGAAATATTTCTGAACATTTATGAAAACTACAATCAAATTCTACATTAATACTGAACCAGGTGTTAATTAATATTAAAGTATGAAAAATCATGCACTAATCATGTATTAATGAAAATATTAAAAAAATCTGAGTTATGTAAGACTGTCTTATTTAAAGCTTTAAAATTTCAGAGTGTGCATGATTGTTTTTATGCTTTTCTATTAAGATCATTTTGTTTTGGTAATAATCTAATATGTGATTACTGTATTTTAAAGACGATTTGTAACACTCCAAAGCAGCTCATGGAAATATTATTTTTGATACATAAATCCTGCAATGCAGTTGGTTATTTTTTATATTATATAATGAACATGGTAAGTATGTAACATTTGGTCTGATTAGATATAATTTTAAAAGATATATATTTATATGATGTTTTTATGTATAATTTACTAATATTAATAATAGTAAATAATTAAACTATAGCATGTTTCAAATGAAATTCTATAAGTTGAAATTTTATTAATTAGGTATTTTCAGTATTAAGACAATATTGCTAATTTGTATAAATTAAAATGATTTAAAGCAAAACAGTTCTTATTACAAGAAGTATGACTTTTACAGGATACAAATTAGCAAGTAGCCAAACTTTTAAAGAGATTTTGAAATCTGTATTTTTAATTTTTTTCTACTATTAGTAAAAAAAAATTATCAAATTTAAATGTTTTGCAAGTTTAATTTTGTTCTGAAAATAAATTACCAAAATTTGACTTCAAATTACATTTTCTTTGCAAATTAAAATTCCATACAAAAGAATAAAAAATTTAATGGTTTTTATGGGGGAAGGAGAAGAGAGGCAATTTCTTTTTATAAATTAAAATGTACCATAAACTTTACATGTAAAATTAAGAAATAATTTAAAATGAAGAAACAATATAAATTAATGAATAAAGATTTATCTCTAATTGAAATGAATCAAATACACTCAAAGATGCACTCATTAGCATGTAAATATAGTATATAACTATTTATTAAAAACACAATACATTTGCACTATTTTTTTTAATGATAAACATTTTATCAACTGTGGAAGCTATACTATTTGGAATAAATACAAAATTTCATTGAAATCACAAATTATATTAAATCAAAGTAAAGCAATTAAAATGTGTGTTAACATAATATAAATTTTCTAATTTATTTTCAGACATCATTTAATTCTAATTAAGTAATAATGTTTTTGCTACAAACTAAGATTTCATTATATGATATAAACATTACTTGAAACAATATAGGTTATTACTGTGAAAAATGTTTAATACAAAGTGGGGAGGGGGTGATAATATAAATGATTATGTGATCAATGATTTTATTATTTAATTATACAATGAAAATATTTTAAGTTTTAATTTTTTTGTTATGAGTTTTTATTTATGATGGAAGATATACTTTTTTAAATAATTTGCAATTGTATTTTAATCATAAAAATGCAATGTAATAGTCCCATTCTATAAGCAGTTTTCATATTTTTAAAATCAATTATTTGGGATTCAAAAACAAAACACATCATTAGATATTAATAAAAAAATTTCAAAAACAAAAACAACAAAAATAGATATTAATAAAACCGGAAATTTTAATGTTTTTGTTTCTAGATCTAACAAGCAGCTAATGTAATTATTTTCAGTAAAATAAGTTATAACTTTAAATTTTTTTTTTTTAATTTTATACTAAAAAAATAATAAAAAGATAATTTTACAATAATTCTATTTTTTTTTTTTTTTTTATGAAATAGGAGAAGGCAGATGGTAATTAGCTTTTTCGATTTTTTACTTTCTTTTAAAAAAAAAAAAAGATTAACGTTAACTTAATTTATTGCGTTTATTAAAACTTTAAAATAAAAGCTTTATCTTTGTTTATCTTTATTAATTATATTTGTTGAATTCAAATATTTTCTAATAACATCATATAATACGTGTATATATACTGTATATATCTGGAGGAAACATCTGTATTAAATAATGTGTTTAAAATGCCTGTTATATAAAATCCATTATTCAGGTATGGAAAGGCGATTGTACATATTACATAAAATTTACATAAATAATTCATATTTTAGCTACTGTAAAGTATAAGCTAATATAAGTTATTTTTCGGTGTAGATTATTATATGATAAATTTTCTTTTTAAACACACAGTGAATAAAAGATTCTATTTTTTTTTATCTTAACAACAATCTTACCATAATTTTTAACATCAAGCCATATATTGCTTTCAGGGATACCAACATACTACTATATACATATACACCAAAATGATTAGCATATTTTTAATGTGACCATTTTGAAAGATTATAGTGAATAGATGATGGGTTTTGAAGTGCTTTTGAATCTTCATATAAAAAAATTTAGGAGTAATTATGTGTTAGCTGTTGATCTTTTATAAACTTGCCCATATTTTTTTCCAAAATTTACTTCTATGTTTCTTGATGTAAGTCACTCATATTCTTTGTCAAAGTTTGTTATTATATACTTCATGTCAGTAATTAAAAAAATACTAAGACATTGTAAAAAGTGAAGATTTTATTTAAATAATTTTAATAAATAAAAGTTATACATATATTTTATATGCATAGATAAATGTATAAGATATGAATAATTATAAAGTTATATTTTACATTAATTTAAAACAAAATAGTTTTCTAAAAATAATAAAATTATAAATTTTATCTAAAAGTATGTTAAAAACAAATGGTATTTTTTGTATTTTTATATTGGACTATATAGTCCAATGTAAATATACAACCTTCAGTAAAATACAAATGGCATTTTTGTTGTTAACAATTAGCAATTGAAACGACATTTATAAAAACTAATTAAAATGCTTGTAAACAGATTGATCAATTAACTTCTTAAGGTGATAAAATATCTGATGTAATATAATTAAACCATGCTGTTATTTTGTAAGGCCATGTCAAAAATAAAAACATATGCAAATAAGGTATTGAATAAATATGCCAAGATTTCAGCAGAGTTTCTAGAGTTATTTATCTAATAGATCAGAGGATCCAAATGATGAGTGATGGATCTGAATTTTACTGATAAGCTAACTCCAGAGACTTTAAATAGCACTTATAAATAGATTCATTTTTTTCTTCTTCTGTTTTCTGTGATTCTGCTATTTTCCACCTGATCTTCATACTTAAATTTATTCATGAAGTTTGAAATGCAGGAATTAGAGAAGCCATCATCTGCTTTGCTCTGTTAAGTGGCTGAGTGTAAGCTGGAAACCCATTTCCAAGTCCAGGACTAAGAGCCATCAATAAATGAAAAAAACACCCAAACCTTTGTCCACGATGGGTTTACCTTATATAAATTAAATCTGATGTTCAAAACTACAGGAACAAAACAATTAACAAAACAAAAATAAGTACTGCTGAAACATCCTAATTAAATTAAAATTGTGATTTAAACTTTCATCCACCATAGCTATGGTCCCACAAATGAAATCCACCAAAATAAACCAATATATAAAGACTGAATGTGAAATTTTAACCTTGAAAAAATAAGTATGAACTTTAAATGAATCTTTAATTAATTATTATTTATCATCTATCTAATAAAATAATTATTTATTTAATTGATTTATGAGCATGTATGGAAAGAGATTCCTGTGTTATTTTCTTTATAATGCCAGAATTTAGTTGATCATTTAAAATTGTATATTTATATAAATCAGTTAAAGTATAATTTAATAATCTCTGGCCATGCTAGTAACACTTTGTTATAAACAACCAAAATTCACTATAAGTATAAGTATAAGAGGTGGTGGTCATGTGATGTTTATTGGCTTAACACTTTGTTATGTTAGTTAAACCAATCAATTTCACTTTATTTAAATATAAATAATCTGTTAAATCTGCGAATTAATAAATGATGAATGGAATTTAATTGTGCTGCATAGACAGGCTAGATTAAGACTATTTAATTATATAAATAGGTCTGTTTTAAGTGAACTACATTTTGTTTTGAGGAAATATCAATAGAAATAGATGGCTGTTAACTGTTAATTCAGGCTATGTTAGTTATACATGAAATTCATTCTTATGTAATGTATTAGCGATAAATAATTGTAAAACTATTTGCGGCTGCTGGTCCCTGAGTTTCATTATTTGTTTAAATAAATGAAAAATTCTTACTATGTATTATCTGCCTTGTCATTATATATGTCTTGTTACAATACGTTTGTGACTGTTAGTCACTCATACATGCTGTGCCACATATTGTAAGCAATAATACATAGTAGCAGTTAATTCCTACCGTTTGCATAAACTTTATACATGTATTTGTTATTGTTCATAAACTATTGTAGTACATATGCTATTTCCTGTATATTACATTTATTATATTATTGTAATTACTTATTAGTATCATGGTTTGATGTTGAACATGGCAATCAATTAGTTAATCGTCCATGTGTTATTTATATTAGTTTATAATATTCTATTACCCCCATTTTGCAGGGTTGTCTAATCTTAGAACGGTGATAATAAGGTATGCGAGTAGTTAGGTATTATGAAGTGGATTGGGATCCATTCATAAAGAATTAAAGTTAATATTATTATAAATATTATCAAATATTAATTATTTAAAAGCATTTAAGCTTTATATTAAATGTTTGTGCATAATCTAAATTATTACATAAGAATAATACAATAATAATTGGATGTATAAATGTTTATTGCGCATAAAAGAATTAATCAAAATTAATAAGTCAATTAAGAAAAGTTATGCCATTGTGTGTGTGTTAATTTTTAATGTATATACGTAAATAAATTGTATGTCTCATTATTTTTTTAGCATTTTATTATTATTCGCAATCAAAAATATTAGTCTGTGACGTCAGGATATCAGACGCACATGCAGATTGCCCTCAGGTGATTTTCATGTGGGTTGCACAATTCTGTCAGTTACAATATATATATATATTACTTTAAATTTTATATTTAGTCTAATTTTTATCGTTGTTTATGAGTAGTTGAATAAATTTATTTAAGCCTAAAAATGCAAATAGATCATTATATTTAAATGCGAAATAAATCCGCGATTTTTTTTCTATATATATTATATTGATATAAATTAAAAGATAGTAAATATAGTAGTTTTTACGTTATGACAAGTAAAAAAGGCAATATAAAACAAATTTAAAACTAATTAGGCTATGCAAATAATGTGATTGATAGAAACCATAGAATGGCTATTGGGGAAAAAATAAAAATGAAGGATAAGATAATTTGCTGAAAATGGAGTGAAATGGAATGATCCTATGTTTAAATTGCCTAAAATTGTTATTAAAATAAATTGTCTTGCTGAAACCTCCTTATGCATTTTATAGGGTGGAAAGTTTTTATTTATTTATTTATTTTTTTGTGAGGAATAAAATTCAAATATGAAAATATAATAGTGAAAAAAAAAAAAGGGTTTCATTATTCACAATGTATACTTTCCCACTAGAACTTAATGATTTGAAGATCATAAACATTCCTTTTACATTCTGATTATAGCCAATAACAGAAAATGGGTAAGATCAATATTTTGGATTTAGAAATTTGTACTTTGTGAATATTTGAAGATATATGTCTATTTTTAAGCTGTTTTTAAACTTTTGATTAGGTTATTAAAATCTTATATGTATTGCATTCCACTATTTTATTTTATTCACACAATTTTCAGATGGAATAGGTAGTTAGCCACAATAAAATTGCAATGAGTGCATTGGATGCATGGCACCTATTTCTTAATGGTATATCCTGTAGAGTTTTCTAGAAACCTCCTCAAAACCAAAGCAAAAAAGATAGTAAAAAAAACAACTAATGAAATGGATTTAAAAATGTGTTTGCCTAATTGAGATTCCACCAAATCTATATTTTACTTGATGTTATATTTTCATATTTTTTAATATTTTGCAACTAAATTTAATATTTTGTACATTTATTTTTTATAATATTTACATTAACATTTTTAACATTAAATTGAAGTACAGTATATATACTTAAGCTAGATGTAATTAGATGGATTTGAATCCAGACTTTCAAGCTCTCTTCAGTCATTTTCTTTTTTTATTATAATGAGTTAACAATATGTTGACTACAACTTTTATCTATTAGTTTATTATTTCAATCTAAGGATTATAAAAGATTAATTATTATCCCATTTCTTCACTCTGTTCACTTCATTGAGCATGTATTTACATTTCCATCATAGGAAATGTAATAGATATTTTTAATACTCTACTAACAATGAAAAAAGATTCAAACTTTATATGTAAATCTATATCTCATGCAGATGCTCAGCAAAAAGCCTTTACATATTTAGCAAAGCTTACATTTATTTTCATGCTCCTATAATTATAAACAAATTAAACAATGTAAATAAAAATATATGTGCATTTGCTATTTGTATCAAGCAAAAATAATTTGATTTAAAACTCAAGCAAATTTATTAATCATTTTAGGTTTAACATTATTTTTAAATCCAAAAATCACATTTAATTTGCTAGAACGAAGCCCTAATTTTATGTCAACCAATTCTGTAGGGAATGAATTCATTTCAATTTACTATGAAGTAGGCATATTTGGCATTTATTTTACACTGTGTTTATTTTATCTGTGATCATGATAGATATCTTTATCATATGAAAACATAGAAAGACGATTAAATTAGTTGAAATTTTCAACTTTCTAATTATGTAATGCAACCAAAAAAAGATCATTTCATAACAGTATAAAAATACTCAAAATAATACAAAATAGCATGATTCTAAATCACTCATGCATTTTATTCGGAGTTTGTACACTATGACACAACTTTATTTTCAAGCTTCTGATTCAGAAAACATTCACTTCATAAAACTGCAGAACCATAGTAATGTTATTTTATAATTATTTAATTATGTTCTTGCATAACATGTTCAATGCATATTCTTTCAAATACTAATTTAATATAGAACCATAAAGTAGCATCAGCGACATTAGGAACACTACCACCATCTGATTTCATTTCTAAAAATAAGTTGCTTTGACTTACCTTCACAATTATATTAACATCTGTTATGAGTAATGAAAATTACTTATTGATTAAACAATGGTTGTTGAGAGTAATGAACATCGCAAATTAGCTGTTTATATTATTATCAGTGCATAAACATGGGTGAGCTTTTGGTACTCTATTTTATAGCATAAGGCATTAAACTAATTTAAATTCTTGTTTTTTTAAAAAATATATATTAGCACTTTTTTAAAAAATAAATTATATACTTTAATCTTGGAAAAAATATAAAACATTATTTAAGGGAGGATTGTTTTTTTTTTATTTTAAATGATCGAATACGGTAATTATTTGATAAAAGAATTTTCTTTTATATTTTTTTAATAGTAAAAAACGAATAATTTAAATTGAATATATATAATTAATTTAAAATGCGATTTCTTTTTCAATACACTTTAATTTTTTAAAAAGGAATTACTTGTATATGTTAAATAGCTTTAAGAAAACTATTTTAGAAGACTATAAATCTGTTCATTTGTGCTCACAAACACATATATTTATGTATAATGAGAAGGCAAAAATACTTTTTCTAGCCTACTAACGACTGATTTATATTTTATAAATTAAATTTTAAAAAATGTTTATTTATAAACACTTGCAAAATGTAGCACTGAATTTTGAATACAAGTTGATGGTTTGCTTTATAGTTATAATTCTATGCAATGACCGAATATGAAATGATGGATATTACTAGGAGCTGTTCACAATAATAAAATAAACAAAAAGAGCCCCATGTGAAATAATAAAAATCAATTATAAATACCACTATTAATCAAGATTATTCTTTTATTTTAATAAAATAATGATAGCTACAATTTTCATAACAAAAAAAATAAAATTAATTTTTATATTTACAGTAAAATTATTCTAACATTCACATCAAAAAAAGAATAATGTAATAATTTAATTTTACCATAATTGGACAATAAAAACATACACATATGTATATATACAATTTATTGAAAGATGAAAAAAATAAATATAGCACATTTATTAATAATTAACACATTAATCCGTTTTAGAATGTCTGCTAATCAATTTATGTTTATCATATTTTCATATTATGACATTCATAATTATATATCTATTATCATAGGACTAATGTAGAATTATAGTTTTATGCATAGATAACAGTTTAATTCTTTGTAGACTAATATTCTATAGTTAGCATTTATATTTTAAAGATAGTAGATTACTTATTTTTTAGTTTAAACATGCTATTTTGCTATATATTTCAGGTTGTTTTAATAATTTATGACCTAGCAAATAAGTAATAATCCATAGACTGAATTAATGCATTTTCTTCAAAATTGCAAATTTATATAAAAATTTAGACTTAATACAAAGATTTAATTTTTATTAGACTATAGTGAAAAAAACAATATGTATTTTCCAAACAAATTATTTCAAAATTATTTTGAAAGAAGAGACAAATTATTTAATTGATTTTACAATAAGTATCCCATAAGCAATTTTCCAAATTTCCATTAATAGTTGAAGACAATAAATTGGATTTTCTTTAAAATAGTATTTGGTAAAAATCCCTGTTATTGTTGTTATAATTCATCTATTTAGTTTGGGGAGAAGATACATTTTGCCATTGAAACAAAATGCCCAGAATGAATTCATCTGCTCTGCCATTCAGAAGAAGGCAATAAAAATGGCTATTTTAAAATTTAATTCAACCAGTTCTTAGATAAACAGTAGTTTATCAAAGACTGATTTAATTTTTCCAAAGATACACTGTATTAAAAGTCTGGCTCAACAAACTTATAAATATTGTTTTATACCAAAATTTTATTACCATAATAGTTAATAATTATCTATATACTTTTGTAGATTATATCTACATAACATTTGTTTTGAATAGATATTATAGCAATATTAAATTATTTTCAATAATAATTAACATTTTAAAAGTTTTTAAGTGTATATAAATAATGAAATTATTTTTAAAATTAAAAAAAAATACATTAAAAAAACATAGCTGATTCTTTGACTATATCACTTTTTTTTACAGTGTAGAGTGTTTTATTCATTAAAAAACATTAATACATATAACAGAAAAGTATGTTTTAATTTTACTAATAAAAGTATTATAGAAATACATAAAAATGTACTTGAAATAAAAAAAAAATGTTTTAAAACTAAATTAAAACTTAATTCTTATCATGATAAAACAAAACATGTAAACTTTTTATGTAATTCAGAACATTACATTTTTCTGGTAAGATCTGACATCTAGATACAAAAGTAAAGAATAAAATATATTTTTTTATTTTTAAATATAAATTCTGATGTAAATGAATGAGTGATTATTAATAGATAAACATTAATCTGGAATTATGCTATTATTAACAAAATGTAACAGGTAGCCCCACTCTTAATATTATTTAAGACAAGAAATAAGTTAATACTTTTTAAACATACAAATATATATATATTGTAATGGGCTGGTGGATTCCACAAGAGATAGGGAGAGTGCATCTTACTATGGTCGGACTTTGGGTCTTTACATAGGATGCAAGTGATTATGCGATGAAATACATAACCTATGATTGTACCTACTTCCAATAGACTAGCTCTACCTATTTTTATTAATTTAGATACAATTTGGGTCAGTTCATCCAATTCTCACCCCTTTCTAGCCGCATTATACCACAGTATTCAAATTCAGGGAGTAATTACCTGAGCTCTCTTATCAGGGAAGAAGATCACACTAATAGTAGTTATTGCACCTCTATATAGGTGATAATTAATTACCAAAAATCACTTAAGCATAAGATATATAAAAAATATATATGTGCAGTATAAGTATATATGTATTAAAAGTTATAATAAATGACTTAAATATGTATATATATTTCCTCTATCATAGTAATAATATTAATAGGTGTAAAACTAAATAAGATAATAATGTTTATAATTGGTATGTGAATAATAAAGAATGATAAAGCTGATGGTGGATATTGAAATAATGATGAGTTAGAGACCAGATTAAAATAACGAATTATATAAACATTTATTGATTAACAAATAAAAAGATAAAATATGAATAACTATTAAATCTGATACATATAATTTATTTTATCAAGGATGAGTTTCTACCATATCGATATCTATAATGATGTTAATAAAAATAAAACCCTTGCCATAAAACCCACAGGTAGAAGTTCATCTACTTGACTAATTATTTACAACAACAAATATGGAAAATTATAATATGTATATGATTGCGAATTTAGCTGACTAATTTAAAATATGTATACAAACATAACAACAAATAAATAATCTTTGTTGTCTAGATAAATCAATGATTATAAATCACTGATTTATAAAAGCAATACAAAAGTAAGATTAATTAATGAGATAATGTTAAAATTTCTTACCTCACAATTTTCTATATGTTGTCAAAAGTCAGTCAGATGGGAAAGTCAAAACTATTAATTTTTTTTATTCTTATACAATTATAGATGATAAATATATATATATATAATCCCCCCTCCTTATTATTCTCATACAGAGTTTCTCCAAAATTATACACATTAGTTTCCATTTATAGAAACGAAAATAATACATAAAATTTACAATAGACAAAATAATAAAACAAAATTCACAATTTTTATCCCATTATGTTAATTAAAGTTCGATAAGTCTGCTGGAAATTGTTCATTTGTTAAACAAATTCCTAGGAATGGAGATGAAGTTTTGCTCCCACGAAGAATACAAGTTTCTCATCTGAGTCAAAAAATAATAATGTTCTCCAATTATCCTGTCTTGGCTTTGTTTAGGCATTTTATTTAAAGCAAGGATGGTTTTCAAATTTCTTCGAAATGGGCAGGTAAAATCTTTAAACTTTCATGGCTTTATTGATGACATATTATTACCCAATGGTACAAACTTTTCAGCAAACAATCATGATATAAAAATAATATATATTTATTGATTCATTTGCTTCTGAAGATTTCAATGGTGATATTATTATATATCAAAACAAATAGTTTTTTGTTTTTTTTTTTTTTTTTTTTTAAAAATAAAAGGAAAAAAAAATATTTAAAATAAATTTTTTATTTATAAAAAAAAAAAAAGAAATAAATTTAATATTAATCTTATATTTAATAAACCACAGATAATGAAAAATTATTGAATATTACTGCAATACATAAATTTAACTAAACTTTGTCTAATAAGCAAATAGTTTAAATCTTCTTACTTTCAAATTATTTCTTTCCCTTCAAATGCTTACTTTAAAATTTCAGGTTTTGATCATTTTGATTAATATTTTAAAAAATATATATTTAAATTCGAATTTATTTTTTTAAGCAGAAAAAAATATAATGTTTTATCTTCGAAAGCAGAAGACAATTATAACAATTAATACTGCATTGTATGTCACATGAAGTTATTTTAAGCATTTTAACCTTGACATTTCCTATTGTTTAACTGACATAATATAAATAAATGGGATTATAAATAAAAATAATAATTTATAAATATTTTAAATTTCATTTCCACAAATGTTTTCTATGTGTTTACATTTTAATTCAGTCATTGTTTTTATTTATTTATTTTTTTTAAGTTTATGTGTAAGTTTTTTTTTCATAGTCATCCCCAATTATTAACATATAATATGTTTTATTCCAGTTTTAATATACGTATCTGTTTCTCCCTAGTAATTTAATGGCTTTTATTACTTCTTTAGAAATAAAAAGATGTTTATACACATGTATATGTTGGAAAAAAATGTTAATATGACAATTTGCTTGGTAATTTATTAGTTAAGCAAATATGTTATGAGGCTCCAACTGGTAGAGTGTCTTAAATAACTGGATGGTGTGGCATGTTGTAGCTCATCACTGCAAACCCCTTCTCTTACAGGGTTAAAATTCTAACTTATGGATAGAATTTTATCACTAACATATAAGTACATGTTTGTTTAATGTTGGATTGAGTTAGATTTCAATGAAGGGTTTTTTTAAAAAAATACTCCAATGTTGCTTCATTTTATCAGCTAGTCTTTTAAAATTACTTTACACTTTCTTTGTATTGTTAAATCATATATCATTTAAAGTGTGATTTGAACTTAGGGTTTTTTTCTTCTTTTCTTCTTATTCATGGTTATGTGGACCAAGCAATTAACCGGTAATGTGTCTCTATTAGACGGCACATAAATTTATTTGTTAGCCTCTATCCTGCTCCTTATTTGAGTCTTACTGGATTTTTTTGAAGGTCTAACTAAATATTAGAGCATCCATCACTCTGTATGGATTGATTTTTCGATCTCAGTTAATGTCAGGATAACCCAATGCTTTTAAAGCATTAACCTGGGTATATCCTCATCAACAAAAAATATAAATATAATATCCCTAGTTATCTTTTTTTTTAAATCATCTAGATATAAATATAGATATTTTCTCAGATATTGATTTTATCTCTTACTATGCTTTAACTATCACTTTTAGTTATTATTCCAGCTGGGTTGTGCATTCTATAAAGTGACTGTATGTTCACATGGAGATTCCCAGATATGGTTTTAAGATACGAGCATTATATGTTCCATGTACCTCTCCTCCAATATCAATCCAATATGCATTATGACCAGATTGTTTTACTATTGTAAATGGTCCTTCATATTGATTAAAAAACTTATGGTACATATTAACTTGCAGTTTACTTACATGTGGTTTTTTTATCAAGACTTTGTCTCCTACTTTAAAATTATGATATACCTTTCCAGTTTTATTTTTATTTCTTAGGTCAGCCATTTTCTTGAGTCTTTCATATGCTTGTTATCTTTCCTGTTCAACATTTATTTCTGTGGGAAATACTGGGCATTGATATGCAGTGAATAAAATAGGTGTGAGATGGTGTAAATGTAGTCTAATGGGCGTGAACCCTGTTGATTCATTTATGCTCCAGTTAATATAATTGACTACACACTCTGTTTGCTTTACCCACCCCTTTTGCTCATTTTCCAAATAGGTCCTGAACAAACATCTGAGCTCCCACATTACACATTCACAAGGGTTCGACTGTGGGTTCCTAATGGATAAAAGCACATGTTTGATCTGTGATTTTTCCACCCATTTTTTCCATTCCTTTGATAAAAGGTGTGCCATGATCTGTTAAAATGGTCCCAGGCTTCCCTATCAATAAAAATTGGAGGGTGTCTAATACCTTGATCGTATGTCTGGTATTAGCTTGGGGTATTGGGTAAGCAGACACATATTTAGAAAAGAGATCATAGGTGACTAACAAATATTTTTGCTTGTTGAATGGGGGTAATGGCCCATAATAATCTATTGCTAGGATCTCATTCGGTCTTCCTAGTATGATCGATCTTAATGAACTGCTGTATTTTTGGTTTACTGGCTTAGGTTTTAAACAATTCAGACAGTCCCGAAGTAGGTTGAGGACATCACAATACATTTTTGGCCAGTAAAACCAATTTTTAATAGTATGCTCAGTTTTATGAGCACCAAAATATCTATATAAACTATGTATATGTCTTATGAATGGGATTCATATAGATTTAGGTATTACTACCCTCCACTCATCCATATGTGAATTTATATTATATAATAAGACCTGCTTTTTTATGTTGTATGATGTGAGATCTTTTGGCATATGTAAAACTTTCTCCCCCTTTAAAGCTTTAATTATGGGGTTTAAGTTAGTATCTTTTGACTGTATGTCTTGTAAGTTTTCTCTACATTTTTATCAATAATTAGATCGATGTTAGTAATGTAGGCATTATCTACTGACAAATTATATTGTTCTGACCTATATGGGTTTCAACTGAGTACATCTGCTACAACATTCTTGGATCCTTTGCAATATTAGATGGTGTGATTAAATTCCTGTAATAACAAGCTCCAGTGGATTAAACAATTGTTGGTCAAGTAGCTGTGATTCAGGAATTTGAGGCTTTTGTGATCAGTGACCACTATCACCTCTGATTCAAGAAGCATTTGTTGAAACTTTTGGAAAGCTCACACTATTGCTAGTGTTTCTTCTTGGTGACTGTATAATTTAATTCTTGACCTTTGTAAGAGGTGGCTGATGAAATAGAGGACACCAGGTTGACCATCCTCCTGGATCTGGGATAATGTTACCCCAAATCCAAAACCACTGCCGTCCATTTGAACAATAAATGTTTTGTTAAAATTAGGGAAGGATAAGATGATTTTCTCTAAGAACCCTGCTTTAATCTTTGCAAATGCCTCATCTTGTTCACTAGTCCAGTTCCACCTATCATCCTTTCTAATAAGTTTTAGTAATGATTCCATGTGGTCAGAGAAATTTCGATAAAAACAATTATAGAAATTACATAGTCCCAAGAATGATGTAATTTTTTTTATTAATGGGCTTTGGAAAGTTCTGTTTGGCACTGATCTTGTCTGGATGTGGCCTTATCCCATTGCAACCAATGATGTGACCTAAAAAGACTACCTCATTACAAACTAAAGTACTCTTCTTGAAGTTTACCTTTATCCTTTTTTAAACACTCTTTAAAGAATATAGTTAGGTGTTGAAGGTGTTCCTCAACTGTAGTAGATGCAATTATTATATCATCCACATAAATGATTGCAATATGTTTAACCTCAAGTGATAGGGTTTTGTCCAGGCACCTTATTAGGCCAGAACCACTATTGATCAATATAAAGGGCATCCTATTAAACTGATAGGTGAAACCCTCATATCAGAAGGCAGTATATTGGCGATCATCAGGATAGAGTTCAATTTGCCAATAACTGGAGGTTAAGTCAAAAGTAGAGAATACCTTCTTATTTCCAAATTTCACGAATAATTCATGGATGGGTGGTGGAATGTTCCTATCAGGAACTGTAATTTTGTTTAGTTGATGAGCATTCAAACAAAATTTCATTGACCCATCTTACTTCTTCACAGTTACAATTGGATTACAATAAAGTGAAGAACATTTGGAAATAATTCCCCAATCTAGCATCTTGTTTATTTGCTTAGTTATCTCTTCACAATACTGATATGGAATAGGATACAATCTGTATTGGAATGGTTGGTCATGAATGAGTCTTATTTTTTGCTGGAAACCCTCTATTATCCCTGGTATTTCTGAGAAAATTGGGCTAAACTGATTTATAACTGATCACAATTCCATCATACTATCACTTCCCATCAAGTTGGATTGGGCAGTTTTTTTGTTCTATGAGTGCTTCTGGGATGGTAGATATTATACAGTCAACTTCAGGTAGGTCATATCTTGGAAGCAATGTCATGTCCAAGATCTCATCACTAACCCTAACTGTCTTATCAGAGAAATCAATAAAACAATGGTTTTTATGCAAGAAATCTGCCCCTAGGATGACATCATGTATTAAGCCATTCAATATTAAAAACACATGATAGAGAACTGCTTGGCCAATGTTCAAATGAACCCACATTTGTTTTTGTGCTAGTTTAGCCTTTCTATTGTTTGCCATGGTGACTTGTACTGATTTCAGTGATAGCTTCTTAATGTTTGGATTTTTAATCAGAACTGTATGATAAAAATTTGTCTGATATAACTGAAATTTGGCTACCTGAGTCTAATAAGGCTTTTACTAGCAAACCCTTAAACAAAATCTCTATCATGGGGAGCTTTGCAAAGCAAAATTGGTTGCCTTGTCATCCCATGAGCACATTAGATTAGTGATTTCCCCTATTGTGGTTTGAATAGCATTCCTCATTGTATTTTTGGTTTCTTGAGGTGAGGAACATGGCCTCAAGTATCATTCTAGTTTGGTTTTGGCAAGATAGTAGGTACCTGGTTACTACACCCTGGCTTTGGATTATTCCCTGGGCTATTATGGGGATTTGTTTTGTTTTTCCCACTATTAACTTGGGTTCTATTAGGAGTCCATATGTAAGGAGAGGATTTCATGGATTTTCCCTTCCAATGATACAGGTCATTATTATTTTTTTCTTTTTTTGTAGTAAATGGTATTAATGGCCATTTCTTCTTTTCATTTTTCAGGTGTCCTATTTGAAACATTAGCTATATTTAAGTAAATATTATTTAACAATTCAGCTACTTGCTCAATGTTTCTAACATTGGTGCATAATAGTGCTTGCTAAATTTTTAAGGGTAAATTTCTTTTGATAATTCTTATCATGTCACCTTCACTCAGGTGGTAAGTATTCAATGTTCTAAGTTTTGTTACTTGGTGGCAGAAAAATTTCGTAAGTGTTTCTCCTGGTGTTTGCCAATATTTTTCTTGAAATAATTTTTCTTGAAATAGCTGATAAAAAGAGCTTCTTGTTTACTTCTGTTCCAGAAGTTCTTGACTAAAAAATTTTGATAGCCATCAAATGGAGTTTGGAACAATGATTCCCACCACATTAGTGCATCGCCTTGTAAGTGGCTATAAGCAATAATAAGTTTGTCTAGCTCAGACAAATTGTGATTAACTGAGAAGTATAGTTTAAGGCTTCTAAGGTGTTCCATAGGGGCCTCATTAACTAAACCTTTAAAGTTTTTCAACTTCACAAACTGGTTAATTGCACTAATTTGAGCTGTGCAGTTATTCACATTAGTCATCTCCATTGAGTTAATTGGCTGAATAAGTACTTGTGTATTTTGATTCATCTGTCAGTTATTCAGTACTATTCCCTCTAAGTTAAAATTATAAGGAGAAGCTTCTATCTCCAGTGGTATTTGAAGTGCCCAATTAGGTCCCAAATAGGGGTCATCATCCTTACTACTGTCTTTGAAAAATACTTCTAAATCATTTCCTAACTTATCTCCATTCTCATAATTGGTTTGTGTTGATCTATCAATTTCAGTATGCTGCATTCCCATTCTATATGCCTTTTGGTGTAAATGAGTTTCAATTGCTTCAAATCTTTGATTAGTGGCTTTGTCCATATGGTCCACTTGGTCTTGAATTCCCTTTATGCCTTCAATTACTGTTTCTAATTTTACATCATTTGGAAGACGCCCCCAATTCACCAGAAACTATCTTCTCCTCCAAATGCTTTACATTTTGACTCATGACTTGAAAAGATTTGTTATTCCCTTCCACTTCATTATTTAATCGGGTGTGCAATTGCTCAATTTTGGTGTTAATGATATTAAATTTCTTCCTGAATTTTGTTTTGATGTCTATCCTGTTCAGCAGATACTTCTTCCTTAAAATGTACACGATTTTGTTGTACTTCTTCATATTTAGTATCTAGTTGGCTGGTGATAGTGTGCTTGAATTCTTCCAATCTCTGTTGACACTTTATGTCCTTCTCATCTATCTCTTTCCTCATTTTAAACATAGCCTGTTTCAATTCTTTATTATCTTCTTGGAAACTATTTAAACCAAAAGATAATCGTTTCATATCGGCAGATAGTTTACTTTCAAATTCCTTCATTTTTATATCCACATTAATGTTTAAATTACTGAAATTGGCTGTCATTTCTTCTCTTAAACTACTGTTATTACCATCTATCTTTGACTTTAAACTACTGTTATTGGTTGCCATTTCTTCTTTAAACTATTGCATATGCATTCTTTCATTTTTTCTATCATATTCATTGCCTTTTCTTTCTTTAAACTACTGCATATGCCTTCTTTCATTTTTTTCATTATATTCTGGAACATTAGTTGCATAGTCATCATATTCTCTGTAGTTGGTGTTATTTCAACCCTGGGTGCTTGAGTAACATCATTGGTATGGGTCTTTTGAGTTTGAGAAACTTCCTGGCTTTCTTCCAACATCTGTGGGAAGGGTTCAGTTTCGGTTATAGACCCCCAGATGCTTGGCTATACAAAGCTTCTTTCTCAACAACAGTGGTAGTCATTTCTATTTCACTATCACTACTACTATCTGATTCTGGTAAATGCTTAAGATCCATATTTAATAAATATTTCTTACTTCTAGTTAACATTAAAATTTTATTTATAAATTTAAAATATATTATTTGGTTTTATTAATACAAGTGAATATATATATATATATATATATATATATATATATATATATATATATATATATATATATATATATATATATATAAATATAAATACATAATGTTTTATACATCATCTTTTTGCCATTTGCATTTAGTTTAGATTTCCCTTATGTATGTAACTTTTATTTCCCATTTTAAAAAAAACCTGATCTTTTATTTTCCCAGACTCATCTATTTTAACTATGTTTAATCAATGATTATTTATTTAATTGTTGGTCTTGGCTCATTTCATTATTTATATCCCTCAAATTTCACTTACCATTCCAGATAACAGTTTTTATTTAACAAAACTATTTATAATAAAAAAATATTAAATACACTTTTCTAAGCTGTAATTATATGAATCAATTATGTGTTAAATGTGTAAGTTTATAGAGGTTATATATATGCAAAAACGATTTAAGACAAAAAATTTCAAACTAAAAAAAATATTTTTTTTTATGAGTTCAATAGCTGGATCTCCTTGGAGACTTGATATCCATGCCAAAACTTTGGGCGCCAGATGTAATGGGCTGGTGGATTCCACAAGAGATAGTGGAAGCGCATCTTACTATGATCGGACTTTGGGTCTTTGGATAGGATGCAAGTGATTACACGATGAAATACATAACCTATGATTGTACCTACTTCCAATAGACTAGTTCTACCTATTTTTATTAATTTAGATACAATTTGGGTCAGTTCATCCACTTCTCACCCCTTTCTAGCCGTGTTATACCACAGTATTCAAACTCAGGGAGTAATTGCCTAAGCTCTCTTATCAGGGAAGAAGATCACACTAATAGTAGTTATTGCACCTCTATATAGGTGATAATTAATTACCAAAAATCACTTAAGCATAAGATATATAAAAAATATGTATGCGCAGTATAAGTATATATGTATTAAAAGTTATAATAAATGACTTAAATATGTATATGTATTTCCTCTATCATAGTAATAATATTAATAGGTGTAAAAATAAATAAGATAATAATGTTTATAATTGGTATGTGAATAATAAAGAACTATAAAACTGATGGTGGATATTGAAATAATGATGAGTTAGAGACCAGATTAAAATAATGAATTATATAAACATTTATTGATTAACAAATAAAAATATAAAATATGAATAACAATTAAATTTGATACATGTAATTTATTTTATCAAGGATGAGTTTCTATCATATCGATATCTCTAATGATATTAATAAAAATAAAACCCTTGCCCTAAACCCAATTGTAGAAGTTCATGTACTTGGCTAATTATTTTCAACAATGAATATGTAAAATTATAATATGTATATGTGATTGTGAATTTAGCTGACTAATTTAAAATATGTATACAAACATAACAACAACAACAAAGACTCTTTGTTGTCTAGATAAATCAATGGTTATAAATCATTGATTTATAAAAGCAATACAAAAGTAAGATTAATTAATGAGATAATGTTAAAATTTCTTACCTCACAATTTCCTATATGTTGTCAAAAGTCAGTCAGATGGGAAAGTCAAAACTATTAATTTTTTTTATTCTTATACAATTATAGATGATAAATATATATATATATAATCCCCCCTCCTTATTATTCTCATACAGAGTTTCTCCAAAATTATACACATTAGCTTCCATTTGTAGAAATGAAAATAATACATAAAATTTACAATAGACAAAATAATAAAACAAAATTCACAATTTTTATCCCATTATGTTAATTAAAGTTCGATAAGTCTGCTGGAAATTGTTCATTTGTTAAACAAATTCCTAGGAATGGAGATGAAGTTTTGCTCCCACGAAGAATATAAGTTTCTTGTCTGAATCAAAAAATAATAATGTTCTCAAATTATCTTGTCGTGGATTTGTATAGGCATTTTATTTAAAGCAAAGATGGTTTTCAAATTTCTTTTAAATGGGCAGGTAAAATCTTTAAACGTTCATGGCTTTATTGATGACATATTATTACCCCATGGTACAAACTTTTCAGCAAGCAATCATGATATAAAAATAATATATATTTATTGATTCATTTGCTTCTGAAGATTTCAATGATGATATTATTACATCTCAAAACAAATAATTATTGAATATTACTGCAACACGTACATTTAACTAAACTTTGTCTAATAAGCAAATAGTTTAACTCTTCTTATTTTCAAATTATTTCTTTCCCTTCAAATGCTTGCTTTAAAATTTCAGGTTTTGATCATTTTGATTAATATTTTTAAAAATATATATATTTAAATTCGAACATTCAGAGCCATTTTGTATTCGAATTAATTTTTTTAAGCAGAAAAAAAAAAGGTCTATCTTCGAAAGCAGAAGACAATTATAACAATTAATACTGTGTTGTATGTTGCATGAAGTTATTTTAAGCATTTTAACCTTGACATTTCCTATTGTTTAACTGATGTAATATAAATAAATGGGATTATAAATAAAAAATAATAATTTATAAATATTTTAAATTTCATTTCCACAAATGGTTTCTATCTGTTTACATTTTAATTCAGTCATTGTTTTTATTTTTATTTTTTTTTAAATTTATGTGTAAGTTTTTTTTTCATAGTCATCCCCAATTATTAACATTGTAACGTTTATTTATATACATTGCAAAAATATTGGCATTTGGTAAAAGCTAAAAAATAAAAGTAGATTTAGATTTTTTTTTACTAATTTTTTTTTTTTTTAAAAAATAATGTACAATGAAAGTTAAATTATTCTTCCATATTTTTTTAATGTAATTAGAAATAAAAGTTAGAATTGGAGAGAACAAAAGACACATATTACCAATCTAGATAAGAGAAAGTAGAAATATTTCAACTAATTAAAGATGGCAGAATTATGCTGAAAAAAATAAAGACTTTGTAACATAAATTTTATAAAGAATATATAAGATTATCAACATATATTTTGACAAACAAAAGATATGCACAGAAGTCTGAAAACTGGACCTCTAGTATAAAAAGGAGGGATTCGGTTGGAGGAACATCTTGGTTTAGCTGATATTCTTTTGGTTGGTTTTGGATTAAAGAATCCAGACCACGCTACGATGAAAAAGTTATTTATATGAGAGTAGATCAGAGCATTAGCTGACATCATTACCGATGGACACCAGAGAAGCTTACATGACTAGCCTATGGAACCAGCACCAAGATCAACTAATAATCAAAGGCCGTGAGCTCAATTTAACCCTGAAAACCTATGCATAGTTATCTACAACCATCATGAATTCACTAAAACTTACCGGTAAGACTACTTATTTCTGATTGTGACAAAATTAAGCATTTGCAAACAAGTCTTAAAATAATCCTGATATAGACATTAATTTTCTTATTAAAGAGACTTTTGTTTAAATAATTTTATACAAGATCTTGGAAATGAATTGTAATAAGTGAACATTATTAAATTACTTTATCCAACTGTTTTTTATAAATTGATTCATGTTCTCTCCAATTTAGTTAATTCGTAATTTAACTTACAAATATTTTTAGTTTGTTGGAATAAAAGAGATTTTACTTTTATCAACCTTTTTCATTGTGCGTTATTAATAATAGTTATTAATTTTTATTAAATTTATTAATATTATTTTAGTGATGTTTAAATATATAATTTACCTTTGCCAATGTGTTTAATAAATTCCAGGAATAATAATATTTTAAAAAAATAATTCTCGTTACGGTATGATGCAATACCGATTAGTTTAAAAGTATTTTCTTTTTTTTTATTTGCGAGATGTGCTGGCAACAGATTTCAGTCATCTCTTTAGAATAAAAGGACCTTGTGCCCATATTGAATAAATTAAAAGCTGATTTCATCAATAGCATAATTCTCAACAATTAATAGACCGAGTTTGATCAGGAAATATAGTTATGTTTTAGAAATAGCAATACAATTGTCTTCTTTTTGACATAACTTGATCAACTCACGTGCAGTTTATATTAGCGTGCAGAGGCCTAAGAAATACAGAAAACGTTATAACATATAATAAGTTTTATTCCAGTTTTAATATTCCTATCTGTGTCTCCCTAGTAATTTAATGGCTTTTATTACTTCTTTAGAAATAAAAAGATGTTTATACACATGTATATGTTCAAAAGAAAAAAAAAGTTAATATGACAATTTTCTTGGCAATTTATTGGTTAAGCAAATATGTTATGAGGCTCCAATTGGTAGAGTGTCTTAAATAATTTGATGGTGTGGCATGTTGTAGCTCATCACTACAATATATATATATTCTATTAAAATAAAATTTTGATTTTTGAAAATGTTTACTGCAACATAAAACTATTTTTTTTTTTTTGAAATATCAAAAGATTACAAAAATTTGCTGTCCTGACCTAATTTTATGAAAAACATTGCCAAACTCTTATTACTGATTAGCTGAAAATTTATTCAAAATATATTTTGTAATTCAACAATAAATTATTTTTACCTTTTTCTGAACTAATGTAATAAATGACTATTAATGAATGCACATGCACATAAATGCAAATTCTTAATATTTATCTTTATTACTGCCTAGCATGCTTTTGATCGATGATGTATATCATATTTATAGCTTATAGTATTTATAACTCTAAAGTTCTTGGTATTTGTGTATATTCCATGATTAATTAACTATTCAAAAATTAAAATTTATTGAAATATCCCACTTTTTTGATAGAGGAATGTTTGTATCCTTTCTGTTGATTAAAAAATGGTTATTTGCTATTACCTAGACCTCTTTTATTTTTCATTTTGTGTCATATCTCCATGTATATAAGTTGTTCTTTTGATAATTTATATCTATAGCTAGTTTTTAATTGTGATCAGTGAATATTGATGAATTATTTTACATTTTTGAGAGCTATTTTACTTAAATATGTGTTGGGCCAATATATTTGACAGTTTGGCCCATGACTTCCCATAATATGCAAGGTTACATGCTCATTCGCTACTTTTAATGTAATGGACCACTTGATGTGGATTTTCATTCAACAGTTTGTCTTTGGAATTATTAATTATCTGGTTCAATGATGGAGGAGTTCAAAAGCTTACATTAAATTTATCTTTGTAAATATTATAATTTATGTAAAACTTTTGAGTTTTAAGGGAAACTGATCCATTTTTTAGGCTTCTGTTGTTAATTAGAGTGTTTTTATTTTCTTGTAAAATCTCTGTATAGACATACTAAAGTGGATAGATAAGAACATCAAAAGAGTATCAACAGAAAATAATACAAGATGAACCATGAACATCAAATAGGATTTCACATTAGAGGAATCATTAGCAACCTATTCTTGGCAAAAATAATAATGTCATTCCTAAGTTTTTTGTTTTTAAAATCATACTTACTATACATTAGACACATTGATGACATGATTATATGTATAAAGGACATACACATTAATAAAATATGTAAAGTATTAGAACAAGCATCAACACTTATATGGATTATGAAGGCACATAAATTAAATTTCTGGATTTATACATCCAAAGACAATGAAATATGTTAGACTGCAGAATGATTTTACAATCTATAAACAGAAAAGGAGAGATCTATTCCAGAGCAATAACCCCCATTTCACCTAAATAAGTGTTAAGGGTTTTCTACATAGAAATCACAATTTGTGTACATATGAATATAATAAAAATAACAATTTCAAGAGGTATATAGAGGATGTTCAAAATATAGGATATAATTTTAATAAAATCATTAACACTACAAAGAGGTTTTACAACAAAATTAAAAAAAAAAAAACACCCCACTTAACAAGGGAAACCTAAAAAATGAATCAGTCTTTTTTATATCCCATAAGTCACACATAAATTAAAAAAAACATTGGCAAAGATAAATTCAATGTAAGCTTTTGAACCCTTCCATCATTGAACCAATTAATTAACAATTCCAACCTATCAAATGAAGCTACACATCAAGTGACCTATAAAAAGAAATGCAGCTAATCTGCATGTATTATGGGGAATCATGGCATAACCTGCCAGCTAGATATTTATACAACAAAGCCTTCATACATAAAGAATAATAATCAATATTTACACACCATGAAAAAAAACTGGCCATAGATTAAAATTTTCAAAAGCAAAAATTATATGGATGGAGAGAGAGAGGACAGAAAGTGGATAATAGAGTAGGCTTGGCAAACTAGCAAGGTACAACTTTGAATCAATACAAAAAATACAAGCATCTTTCTATCAAAGAAGTGAGCAATTTGAATAAATTTTAATATTTTAAATGGCTAATTAATCATGACATACAATAATACTAAGAACTTCAGAGTCATTACTATAAGGTATGAATTTGATATACATGATATATCTAAAAGCATGCTAGGCAGCAATAAAGCTGAATATTAAAAATCTATCTTTTCTGCATATGTGTTTTTTAACAGTCGTTTATTAAAAATATATTGATGTTTAAAAATATTTTATTGTATGTATGCTTTTAAATTTACAAATAAATTACCATTAGCAGTATTATAATAGAAAAAATGCAAAAAGACATTTAATTGTCATTTTTTTAAATAGAAAGTGAAATAATAAAAATTAGCTTTGCTTTTTATTAACTAATAACTTTTTTTATAATTATTATTTTATGCTTAATTAATCTATACCCTTATTTATATTTTTAAAAATATATATATTTAGAGTACACTATTAATAAATTTACATTGTTTACGAGTGCTAATGCAAAATATAGCAAGAATTAATTAATTCCATTGTGCCATTAGTAAGAATTACATTTTATTCAACATTGTATCTATGGAAATATAATTTTTGTTTATCAAGAATTTGTTTGCCACATTATTTTTTTGAAATTAATTATTAATGATAAATGAATACTATTATACTTTCTGTTTTTAAGTAATTAGTATAGGGGTTTCATATTTTTTAGTCTAATAAAATAAATATAAAATCCAAGTGATATAAATGTTATATATTTTAAATAGGCAAAAATTATATTTTATACTCACCCGCTTCCCAAAAATACTAATTATTGTTTTTTCAGCCCCATTTAAATTCATTACTAATAGTGTTCTTCTTTTTCTTCTCTTTCTTTCATCTACATTTGGTTTTTCTAAGAAACCATTGATAATTTTAATATTTTTTAATTTATCAGATCTATACAAAAATATGTAGAGATATGTGCTTTAAAAGTTATTTATTTCCAATGTAATAAACGATTAAAAGATCAAAAATATACATATAAATAAGCATAAATAAAATTATAAAAAAATGTAAAAAAATTATTCAAAGAATAGCACAAGCAACACAAAATTAAATTTTTATATATACATATAGAAGTTAGAAATGATTAAATAAAACTTAGGCAAAATCTTTATCATGAGTTGATAATTAAAATGTTAAAGTTAAAAAGTATATATATATATATATATATATATATTTTTAACTTTAACATTTATATATATATATATAAATATATAAATATATATATATATATATATATATATTTATAGATTTGATTACTTATAAGGTTATTGAATAGAATTTTTAAATATTGATATAAATTTATGAATTAGAAATTTTTGCATATCACAAACTACGTTTAATATTATTTCTACTTTATTTAACAATATTTTTATTTCATTTTTTTTTTTACCTGTAAAAAAAATGTATACATTTCTGTTAAAACAAATATTTTAAATACAATAGATGTAATAGATATATAATCTGTGTTGAGCTATGCACATTTAATAATACTATCATATTGACAAGGAATCTGCCAATCAAATGTTCAATAAAATACTAATAATTACACATAGATAAAACTGAATTATATATTATGACAGTCCAGGATTTTCACCAGAAGAGGAGGAACACATTTAACTATGGTCAGACCTAAGATATTCAGGTAGGATGCCAATAATGATGTGATGAAATAACTAACCAATGATAATGTCTACTCTAATGGGATAGCTCTTATTTTACACATTACATCCAGGCACCCTTTACACTAGTTCATCAATATCTCACTCCTCTTTTGGATTTTATGCATGCCTCAGAATTTGAATCCAGTGGTAATGTTGCAATCAACTCTCTTCACCAATGAATTTATCTTAGATAGAAATTACAGTACATTTATGTGGATTTTAAATCAAGTGGAAGACTAATTTTATCATATTACTGTATTATAATGTACAAGAAAATGTGTGGGTGAGTGTATGTATGATGATCAATTGATGAGTGGGAAAGAATGACTTTGATAAACTAGAGACCATTTAATGAGAATTAAATTGACAATGATTATTTACAAACAAGATTAAAAAAAATAAAAATTGAAAAATATTTTTGATAAAAAAAATTATATACATGTGTGTGTCAACTATGCACCCCTATCATATAAAGAAATAAATATATTCATTACACCAACCCTTTCTCTTATAGGCATTCATAAATAAACACTTATTATATACAAAGTAAGCAAAAGTAAGAAACAACAATGAAAAAAATCATTAACCTAATGTTGCAGTGATTGTGACGCTAACTAGCTATTTAATGAAATAAATAAAGATCTATTAAGTAGCTTATTGGTTTAATTCCAGCTGTAATGATTTTCTCTTTTTGGAAGATACCACTTTACTATGTACAAATTAAATAGAAAAGACCATTCGTACAAGAATTTTAGCCATTTATGCTGAATAAACAAATAAGAACAATGGTTAGTCAACAAAAATAAACAAATTCTGTCCTTAATATGGAACAGTAATAAATAAAATCTTACTTTAATTCCATATTGTAGTCAAGATTCTGATAGTAATCATTCCTTCCCCATATTTTTTCAAGTTTAGGTACAATGGATTCTTTCATGTTACAAAAATCTCAGTTTCCAAATATGGAGATGAGCAAAACAACAACAAAAATAATACATAATTCTACCAACATATACATAAATAAAAAAGAAATATCACAAAAAATTAATATTTCTTCATGATATCTGGCATGAGATTTGTGAATTAGGTAATTAATGCCTCTGTTAGATAATACATTATTGTTCCAGTCAGACTGCTAGGGTAGGTCATGCATTCCTTGCAAAGACTCATCAGCACCATATCTTCCATTATTACTAATCTTTTTATTTCCACCTGTGCATTTTAGACATGACATTTGACATTTACACACTTGAGCACTAACCCAGCATGCTTTCTCTGGTAAGGACTGATTACACTCAGCCCTACAACACTATTGAATTAGCCAGAAAACATTGTTTTTCAGTATATAAACAATTAGAATTTTCTTAATTTGATGTTTGTGGTTAAATGATTTTTATATGAATGGATTTATTTCATTCTTTATATATATATATATATATATATATATATATATATATATATATATATATATATATATATATATATATATATAATCAGGGCACAATATATATATATATATATTGTGCCCTTTTGTATGGGTCACCATCTAATTTTTGTGCTAATCTATTAAAAATTTTAAATTTAAGATATATTTGAATATGTGATGTTAATTTTGCTTATGGTAATATTTCAAAAAGTTTAATTAAAGCAATCTATGAGTATTTGATATGTAAAATTGTGCTGATATTGAGAGAGACATTTTAAGTGATGATGATTATAATATATAGTTGGAAAAATGGCCATAATCAATACTGCATTAATATATTTAATAAGTAGGTATTTAAAACTAAAAAGTGTTTAAAAGACAAGTTGAAATTAAATACATATGTTTATTGTTGATAAAATAATATTATAAAAGAATATAAATATTTTAATTATTGTAAGTACTTAAATAAAAGATTAATATTTGATTTTAATAATATTGGATAATTATTTTAAAATCTATTAGAATATCTTATTTATTTAAAAAATATTTATTTTAAAAAGTGCAATTGTTAGTTTATTTTTAGACGATGACAAGCGTTTCTTGTGTTGTAGAGAACAGATGTTAGTTAAATAAACACACACATGCTTGGAAGTTGTTTAATAAAGTTGCATAACTATTTTAAAAGAAAGTGTTATAAAATTTATAAATAATACGTGAGTTATCACGAGATAAAAATAAAGATATTCAATGTAAAATATTAAATCTGATTTTAAAATATTGTTTTAAAAATATAACGTATAAAAAAAGACTTAGTTTATTTTAAATAATCTTATAAAAGTTAAAATTAAAATCAAGTAAAATAATATACTTTTTAAAAGTGTTTAATAGATTTAAATAAACGATAAGAATTATTTTAAAAATGTAATAATGTAATAAATATTAAATATTAAATAAGTCATTATTTATTTTTAATTTTGTGTTGTTGGTAAATATGTAAATAAGCCAGCAAATTGATTGTTTAAATGTACCAATCAAATGGGAAGTTTCTTCCGGTATAAAAGCTCAGTTCAATTGTTAGGAGGGACTCTGTGATTGATTTTTCAAGTTAATTGTGTTATTAAAAAATAGCAAAGTAAATTTGATAGACGCTCTTAAAATCAATTTTAAAATTACAAGAGTGTCGTTATAAATAATCTATAAAAGTTTTAAATGATAGTCATGCAGTATTAAGTTAATTTTTTCCCTATCAGTCGTCTCTATATTAAGCTCAATTTACAAGCAAATAGTCATGGGAACATCATATATAGTGAAAATATATCGGAAACTTTACCTTAGAAATATGACAAACGCTGGATTAGTTCGGAAATTTACAAGATGGAGAAAAGTAGTATTTTGGATAGTATATAATTTTAAAAGCTAATTACTATTGCCTATTAGAAAATAGATATTTTAAAGAATAAATACTTTTGTGTAAAGAAAGTATTTTTGCAAGCTATAAATTTAAAAATATATCTTAAGTAAAGATATTAAAAATGAAAGTAGTTTTATAAATACTTGCCTTGTTAAGTCTTTATGTTTAAAAGACTGAATGTTGATAATTTTAAAAGCAAGTCAATTGAAATATAATTAGCTAAAAATCTTAATATAATGGGATTATTATATTGAAATAATTTAAACGCTGGCCGTTTTTATAAATAAAGAAGCTTATTCTTACCTAGATATTTTATTAAGGAATGCGCAAGTAAAGTATACATGGACGTCCAAGTTAATCAAAATAATTTAATGAGAATTTTATAAACTATATACTAATTTTAAAAATAATAACTTTTAAATAATATTCTTAAAAGAACTAGATCCGGAGCCTATAAACTATTTTAATTTTATTTTATTTTCTTGTGGGGAACTTATTTTTAAAAGAACGTTTTCGTTTTTCATAAACTTTTAAAAAACACGTGATGGACCGGAAACAGGAAATGGTGTGCCAGTGAATATGTGCCTACGATTAAAGAACTTTATGGTGAAAAGGAAACATCGCTGGAATTATGTAATATGAATTTTGTTTTATTTATCTAATATAAAAGTTAAATAGTATTAATCTATTAAAAATAAGATAGGTACATTTCTTAAAATAATAACTAAAGTAATATAATAATTAATTACATAAGTTTATTTTATAATTAATATAAAACGTAATATGTTAAAGAATGATCGTGAGTGTAAATGTGAATTATTTTATGAAGCTGTAATTCCGAAGAATATTGGAAGATGGACTGTACATTAAAACATTATTGATGGTAAAAATTGTATAATAATAGTAATTTTAATGTATTTAATATGTTTTCTTTAGATCAACCGAATGATATATTATTTTGAATGAATGTATGATTATTTTAAAAATACACACACATTATATTGGTAGTGACAGTTTTATTTAAATATGCATAATTTGAATTTATGATATAAATACGATGCAACATTACATAAGAAGCTTAGAAATAATTATATGATTCTTTCGTAAATAAATTTTAATATTTTGTTTATGTTATAGTATTAGAATTATATTTGTTATTCATAGGTAATTATTTTATTGCAAGTTAGGAAGAGATTTAAAAGTCTATATTTTATTTGGTTTTATTCGAGAAATTAAGTTAAGTTTTATGTAGAAGTTTATATTTGAGTTGGAGATTTACTGAATATAGATAATGAAGTATCAATAGTATGGATAATTAGTATTTATTTAAATTGATGATTGTTTTTCCCGGAAAGTTTGAATAAGTTTAAAAGGATGTTTTGTAGATACAAAGTTATTAAGAAGGAGTAGAATAACACATAAAGTAAAGTAATAATTTTACATAGAAAAGAATCATAGAATTTATCTAATATAATGCTTTATGAATTTGAAATTGATGAATAATTTAATTATTATTATTTTAACAGTACATATATGTAATGCATATTTAGTAAAACATGTAGCATAAATTGCATTAAGTGAAATATAAAATTGTAATCAATTATTTGTTATTACATTACAAAAATACATTGATTTCTATATTATGATATTAAAGTAGTACTAATAATAAAGTGAACACATGCTAATACATGATGAAATGAATAATAATAATACTTAATTGATGTAGCGATTTAATTAGTAAAGTTTAATTGTTTACATATGCTACATAAACAGTATTTATATAAATTTTTCTGTGTAATAATTGAAGTTCACTGATATTTATTTAAAGTCTAAGTTTTGAAAACATACTTCAACGTTATTAATACAGCATTTTAAAGGATGTATAATTACTTATTAGGAGTATGAGTTAATAACAGTGTAAACACATTGTATTATTATTTTCTTATTTTTATTTTCTTTTGTTTTCCTAATTTGAACTGTAAATATTGTAAATAAATTCTTAATCAAAGTTAATGTAAATAAATTTGTTTAATTTGTTTTAAAAGTGTGTCGAGTTCATTATTTTGCACCACAGCATTTGACAGCAGATAATTTGAAGAAACATAATATTTGCACAATGTGAATTTATTAATATTATTTTAGAAATAAATACAATATTTTCCTGATTATCATTTATGAGAATTGATTGACATTATTACATCATATTACAATGGTCATAGAGTAATTATAATGCATAATATAAGAGTACAATATTATTTATTGCCACAGATTATTAAGTTGTAAGATTTTGATCTATTCCAAAATTAAGATGCTATATGAAAATAAAAGATATACATATGATTATTTATTTAATGATTATTGATATAACAGAAATAGATAAGATTAAGTTATACCCTAAGATTAGTATTGATTATTATTATTATTAAAATAAGTTAGGTGTATTTAGGTTTGATATAAAATCCCATATCATACTTATTTACATGAGTTATCATTACTTTAAGATAATTAGAAGAACCTGAGATTATTTAATTATATTTTAAAAATTAAAAGTTAAGATTTATTTATTTTATTATTATTATTAAAGATAATTTATTTTATTTTAAAAGTCATAAGAATGCTGTAGATGTAGTAATAGGATAGTAAGGAGGTAATAGTATTCTTATGCCATTGAGACAATGTCTTGGGAGATATTGACTCAATGTAAATCTACTTATTACTTTGTAACTTTACTTCACAGTCTCATGATTTTGATAAATACTTATTTAATTAGTACATACTATAGAAATATATTGATTTTGATAATTGATAATAAATTTAATTAGAATATGATAGTATAAAAGTAAATTAAAGATAGATATGCAAATTTTAATTAAGCATTATAATTTAATTGAGCTAGTTGTATTTCAAACTATATTATACATCGAGAAGTAAGGGTACAATATATATATATATATATATATATATATATATATATATATACACACACACAGTGTGCTAGACATTATCAAATAGCCTTACACAAAGTCTGCTGTAAAGAAAATTACAGCAGATAAACATATAAAATTGTATATATTAAGCACAATGAATATATAAATGTGCTATATTAATAATGGAAGTTTGGTGTGAGCATTAGAATACCCACACACTCAAATCTAAAGCAAACATTTAATGGACACAGAAATATTGTAAATAAACAAACATACATATAATAAACTCCAGTACTTTTTATTTATTTTATTTTTTATTTTGTATATTTATAGTATATGTCATTTTATGTATTTTGCTTTTCTCTGAAAAATTCAAATAGAGAAAAGCAAATTGTATTGAATAAATGGACAAATACATTTAAACTATGAAATCATAAAACTAAGAGTCCAATACATACAATAATTAAAATACACGATAAAATAGTTTGTGATATTTATAAGAGTATGTATAACTTACTATAGAGACTGGTTTCTTTTTAGATTAAGATGAGATACAAGAGATGCAAGTCCTAGTTATAATATAAATATGTTCAATTATTTCAAGGCATAATGTTCTGTCAAGCTGATTTCTTCCAATGGAGTAATGCTATGTTTATTTTACCTAGAATTTATTTTTAAGATTTTTTATTTCCATTTATTTATCTCTTTGGGAGTCTGAAGGCAATCATTAGAATCAGTTCTGGACTAGGATCTTAGGTCTTGTTCTTGAAGGCACAATTATGGAGCTATACATGATTCATATTTGGTTTGATATAGTACTACATCTTGCTAAGATTTTTCATGGTGTATATTTTTCACATGGGAAATTGGTGGTCACTGTTAGCATGACAAATAGTATATATTATTAGAAAACTGCAGAAATCAATCTTCAGTGGTCCATGTTGCATGTTGAACAATTATCAAACATAAAAAATGGAATAAAAAAGCAGAATAATAATCCTGTCAAAAACCTGGTGCCATTTGTTAAATTGTTATCTTCCACCTAATCTTTAGTTAAAAGTTTTGCCCAGAATAAATCTCTCTCCTGTTTAATCCTAATTAAAAACAGAATCTGTCCAAGGCTCTTATCTTAGTCAAAATTAATTAAAAACAAACAAGTCTAAGCTTTTAAAATATATTAAAACCAACAAAATAAAAAAAAAAAAACTTTCATTGCTTTTAATTACTGTAATGAAAACAAAAAAACAAGAGACAAACTAAAATTATTTTAAACTAAAATCTGTTGAAAAAGTAAAATCAATTTTAAAATATAAATGAGTATATGCTTTGTTGCACATACTCTTAATACATAAAAAATAACCTACAAACCTTTTAATAGTTTTTTAAAAAAAAAACATTATAAATGTTAGTTTTAATTTTGCAATGGTTGCCTTGAAGTGGATAAATCATCTGGTTTAATATATATATATATATATATATATATATATATATATATATATATATATATATATATATATATATATATATATATATATATATATTGTACCAATATCTTATCTGTACATATATCATTTTGTCTAAAAATTATTAAAAGTAGAAAAAAATCTCATAAAAACAATGTAACATTTTAATGTGATAATAAATAGTTAAAAGTTTAATAAAAAGAAGTTTAAAATAAAAGTTTAGAGTTTTCAAAATAAAGAAAGAAGAAAATACTGTTAGCCCAGGGGAAAATTAAATCATGTATCATTCATAAAAGTTTTATGAATTAATTTAAAAGTAATTCAGGGGAGAGAGTTTGGCTTGGAAAGGGTTAAAGCTAAAGCTGTTTAAATGAATATTTTACAAATAATTAAAAATATCATTTTTATTTAAAATAGTAAAGAAAAATAAAAGCTTAAAATATAAATCTTTACATGAAATAAAAATATATCTTTAAGTTAAAGAGAGAAAAAAGAAATCTCTTTCATTTAAATGAGTTGTTAGAATAAAATATATATATGCAATTGTAAACATAAGAAATAGTATAAGAAAATGATGTGCATGTTGATAAAGTGAAATGAAAAAAATAAATATATTGTAACACACAATTTGCAATGACTATGAATTAAAAGCAACAAATTTGCAATGGCTACTAAGTTAAACAAAATCCACAAAACAACAAGTTTGCAATGGCCACTAATTAAAAGATCTCCAACAATAGGATTAAAAGCTTATCTAAGAAATTTCCACAACAAATATAGCTGGCAGTCACCAAAATGACAACCTAATAAATAGTCCAGTTTTTTCTTTGAACAATCAGTTCAGTTCAGTCAATTAATCAGTTCAGAGTACAGTTCAGTCAATCAATCAATCTATTATGAATCCAGAATCAGAGACCATGCAGTGTTGAGTAGTTTTTAGGAATATACAATTTTTCTCCAGCCCTTAGTCTAATGGAATATCAGCAATTTGCCTGGTAAAAGTGATGCTTGCATAACAATCGGAAATTGCCCGATGTCTAACTGTATCCAACAATACTGCCACTGCATACTAAGCATTAAACCTCCTCAAGAAAACCTCAATCCAACCAGTTGGAAATATTTTCAATTGAAGTAACAACCAGCAAGGAATCCATGCTCAAATCCTAGGTAATAAATAGCATTTTTCTTATTTTCATTTCTAAGTAAAGTAGCCATTGCAATAGTTTGAAGCCTCCCAGAGTAAAATATAATGAACTCTATATCATGCATAAGAAACTGTTAATGTGCATGTTTTGAAATGTCATGTATGTGAATAGTATTTGTTATATTATATTGATTCATGTATTTATTTAAATGTCTTGTATATTTGATACTTCATGTTGTCTTATATTTTATGAATTAAGAATGTGTATGGTCATTATAGATAATTATCACTGTCTAAATTAATTAAGTTCTTATAAAAGTATTTAAGAATTACAATAATAAATACCTAGTTAAATAAATGATCTTTAAGCTTAATTTTGTGGGTCAATTCTTTTTACCATTAATTAAACAACAAACTGTCATTGTATTACTTTGACAGAGCTAGTCATGGGCTATTTTGAGCACTGGATTATGGGTATGCAGTCAAAACATGTTAGTTCTACTAGCTATCTGCCACCTGAGGTTTGCCTCAAAACAAATAAAGTGTTTGGATAGTAGGGGTTTGATTTTAGCAGTCAACATGGAACATGGTCTGGAAATGTGACTGTGTTATGCATTGCATATCTTGGTCTGATCATGGGTATTGTTGATAGTTCTGCTATCGATAATATTCTCCTCTTTGCTCAAAGGGTTGGTCCATTCATGTAATATTTATAATATAAAATTATAAATTTATGATAAATAAGGTTTGAACCCAGCTAAACCTACAAATAGAGTATGCTGCATCTTTTTACGAATGCACCTGGTACAAAATGGCATTTCCAATGTGAAGCCAAACCTCATAAATGACAATAATTAAATATTTGTTTTACCATTTGAAAATAAAGATTTAAAGAAATGCTTAAGTATTTTAAAGTGGTATAATTTAAAAAAAAGAGTAGACTGCAACTTTTTTTTATTTTTTAAATAAAAAGAGATTTTGATATTTCATCATCATCATCATCAACCATTATCAATCCACTGCAGGATGAAGGTCTCTCCAAGTTTAATCCATTTTCTCCGATCTTTACCTTCTCTTCTCCACAACACCCCTGCACATTTTCTTATTTCATCCATCCATCTCACATGTGGTCTCTTTCTGGGTCTTTTACAATCTCTTGGAATCCCGTTTAAAATTTCAATTGTCCATCTATTATCATCTCTTCTAGCAATATGTCCAGCCCAACTCCATTTCAATTTTTTAATTTTTTCAATAAGGTCAGTAACACCTGTTTGTTGTCTTACCCATACATTGCATTTTCGATCTCTTCTTGTTACTCCCAACATACATCTCTCCATACTCCTTTGAGTGGTCTGAAGTCTCTGTATTGATCTTCTATTAAGTGTCCAAGTCTCAGATCCATAAGTAAGAACTGGTAAAACACATTTATTAAAAACCATCCTTTTCAAACACATAGGCATATTTCCTTTTAGTATCAAGTTATTTCTACCAAAAGCACTCCAACCAAGTTTAATTCTATGATTAATTTCCTCCATTATGTTTCCATCTGTATTAATAATCTGACCAAGGTATTTGTAACTGTTAACTTCTTCTAATTCTTCATAATCAATCTTTATTTTCATATTTTGAGCAAATCGATTAAACATTACTTTAGTCTTTTTAACATTTATCTTTAGTCCTACTTTTCTACTTCCATCTGCTAACTCCTGCAACATTTCCTGCAGCTCTGAAGCATTATTTGCAAAAACAACTACATCATCTGAAAAATCTAAATGACTTAAATACTCTCCATTTACTTTCACTCCTTTAGTTTCCCATTTTAATCCACAAAATACTTCTTGCAGCACTGCTGTAAAGAGTTTTGGAGATATGGAGTCACCTTGTCTTACACCTTTCTCAATGTTGATTTTTCCAGTATCATTATGTAATCTAATTGTTGCTGTTGCATTTTTATAAATATTCTTTAAAATATGACAATATCCTGGATCTATACCTTGATGATCCAATGCTTTAATCACTGAAGAAATGTGTATAGAATCGAATGCCTTTTCATAATCTACAAATCCAAAACATAATGACAACTCATATTCATTTGTCCTTTCTATGACTTCTCTCAATACCTGGATATGATCTATTGTACTAAAACCACTTTTAAATCCAGCTTGTTCTCTTGGTTGGTGGAAATCCAAAGTTCTCTGTAGACGAGTTGTAATTATCTTGGTAAAATTTTTATATAAAACTGATAAAAGGCTGATAGGTCTGTAATTTCTAATATCTTCTTTATCACCTTTTTTAAATATTAATATTATTACTGCATTCTTCCAATCTTCCGGTACATCTTTATCATTTAGACATTTGGTATATAACTTTGCTAAAATTGTTTCTATTTCTTCACCTGCTTCTTTTAATATATCAATTATAATTCCATCATTTCCTGGAGCTTTTCCTTTCTTCATACACTTAATTGCATGTCTCACTTCTTCATTTAAAATTCTGGGCAATTCGGAAGATGTAATAGATATAGGAGGTACTTGTTCTTTATTACTATATAATTCTTGATAAAAATCTTCTACCAATTTCATGATGTCATCTCTCTTTTTAGTAATAATTCCATCTTTTTTTCTTATTGTAGATATAAATTTCCTACCAATACCAAAATGTTGTTTAACATTTTTGAGACTTTTATTTTCTTCTACAGCTTTCCTTGCTATTTCACAGTTATACTTTCTTATATCATTTTCAACTCTTTTCCGTACCTTTTACAAAATTCGAGATATTCAATTCTTTTTAATACATCATTTTTGTATAAATTATTCCTTTAAATGAAAAGAGAGAAAGTAAAGTTAGTGGGATGTTGTGGGAAGAGTTAAGACATTGAGAATGGGAGGACAAAGGAGGTGGAGTCAGTCATATGTCCCAATTTAAAAAGAAATAAATAAACAGTAGTATTTAAATTTATTTTAATGTAAGCACTAGTTTAATAAACAAAGAAATAAAAAGCAACTTTTAAATTGAAATTTTCCAAAATGGAACCGAAAGAAAGCCCAATATTTTTTTCAAAGTCCCTAGTTGGTGAAAAAATATATACAAATATTTGAAACACAGATGTCGATAAAAATGAGATGACTATGATGGAAGAATTACAAGAATTCAAGCAAGGTTAGCAGGAGCTGATTGTGGAAATAAGGGAAAAGAGACTAAGATAACAAGAAAGGTAGAGAAAGACCAATAAACCATAGAGGTAGATTCTGTTAAAGAAATTCAGAAAGTTGAAAAAGAAGTTGCAGTGATAAGAGATGTAAGTGAAGGAAAGAACAATTAGAAAGTGTAGGTCAATACATAGTAGAGCCTGATAGTGTTAAGTATAGTAGTTTGGAAATGAAAATAATAAAGATAGAAGGTAACATAAAAAAGTTGTCATGAGGAAAGAAAAATGAAAAGGTTAAAGCAAATGTCCATGTTCATTTTAAATGTAGATTTAGAACAAAAAAAGAGAAGGTAAAAATATTCTCAGTTTGAATAAATACAGAGTTTTGATAAGTATCAAGGTTTTCTGATTTACAAAGATGAAAATAGAATGGAAGGGGAAAAAGACAAGACAATAAATTATAAGTGAGGAATAGACAATAGGGCAAAGTTGATTTATATTATACAGTTAGTATGTAAAAAGAAAAAAAACCTCCTGACAAAGTTTAGGAGTTAGTTAATGGATAAAATGTTAAAGTAATTGAAATAAATAAAGGACTAAAAATGGATAATGAGTTAAATATAATGATTTGATGTAGGTGATAAACTTGAATGTGAAAATTTTTCTATTTGAAACTAAAATTAAAAATTAAAAAAAAAATTAAAGTTAAATGATTTGTTTATGCAAAATAATAACAAAGAGGTTTCACTGAATAAAAGAATATTTTTCATGCGCACATTAAAAAGAAAAATGTTTGTAAATAAATAGTTAAAAAAAATCAATAAATCAAGTTATACAAATAAATATAACATATCCGTAGTAAAACAATAAAATAAAATGCACGTTAATAAAGAAGTTAAATAAATGGTTTAAAAATAATATTGTAATATAAATAAATATATAAAATAATGTTCATAATGGTGTAAAAAATAATATTGAAAAATCAATATAAATAAATATGTTAAAATAATGTTCATGCGAATTTAAAATTATATTGGAGGATTAGTGATAAATAATATAAATGAAAGTAAATATATGTTTAAGTTAGGAGTATGTTAAGATATTGTAACTAATTGAAAGAAGGGTAGTAAGTATAGTATAAGTTTTAGGAAAAGTTAAAGCTATTGGCTGAATGAAATTAGCACCCATAATGGACTATCAGGGATTACTTCTCAGGGGAGAGTCCCCATTTTCTTTAAAAATGTGCACTGGGAACAACCAGAGTAATTTGCAAGTCACTTCTTTGGGGGGGGGGGAGTTTTCACATTTTACATATTTCATATTTTGTTTTCAAAGTCCCACAGAAAAACTAGCAAATGAAGCTTTGTTTCAAATATGTGGAAGCTGGTATAAGCCAGCAAACACTGCATCTGCCTCATTTTAAAATCCCTGTATCACAAAAATAGTCTTGTTCGCATGGTCATTATGCAGTACTTGATCATTGAAAGCAATGTTGCCAGCATAGAAGAAAGAAAAATGTAGTCAAAACAAATGCCCTCAGCATCTATAGTTTAGATAATGAAAAGTAAACTCAGAGAAATGAAATTCAAGTAAACATTTCAGATGTAATTATTAAAGTTGTCAGAAATAAAATGGTCAGGAGATGCATTTTACTCTTAAATGGAGGGAAGTGTAATGTACCGATATCTTATCTGTACATATATAATTTTGTCTAAAAATTATTAAAATTAAAAAAAATCTCATAAAAACAATGTAACATTTCAATGTGATAATAAATAGTTAAAAGTTTAATAAAGGGCAGTTTAATATAAAAGTTTAGAGTTTTTAAAAATAAAAAAGAAGGAAATACTGTTAGCCCAGGTGAAAATTAAAGCCTCCATCATTCATAAAGTTTTACAAATTAATTTAAAAGTAATTTGGGGGGAAACGTTTGGATTGGAAAGGAATAAAACTATAGCTGTTTAAATAATCTTTTACAAATAATTAAAAATTTTTTTTTCATTTAAATAGTAAAGAAAAATAAAAGCTTAAAATATAAATCTTTACATGAAATAAAAATATCCCTTTAAGTTAAAGAGAGAAAAAAGAAATCTCTTTTGTTTAAATAAGTTGTTAGAATAAAATATATATGTGTGATTGTAAACATAAGAAATAGTATAAGAAAATGATGTGTATGGTGATAATATAAAATGAGAAATATAAATATATTGTAACACATAATTTGCAATGGCTATGAATTAAAAACAACAAATTTGTGATGGCTACTAAATTAAATAAAATCCACAAAACAACAAGTTTGCAATGACCGCTAATTAAAAGATCTCCAACAATAGGATTAAAAGCTTATCTAAGGAATTGCCACAACAAATATAGCTGTCAAACATCAAAATGACAACAGGATATCCTAATAAATAGTCCAGTTTTTTCATCAGACAATCAGTTCATTTCAGTCAATTAATCAGTTCAGAGTACAGTTCAGTCAATCAATCAGTCAATCTATTATGTATCCAGAATCAGAGATCATGCAGTGTTGAGCAGCTTTTAGGAATATATGATTTTGCTCCAGCCCTTAGTCTAATGAAAGATCAGCAATTTGCTTGATAAAGTGATGTCTGCATAACAATCTGAAATTGCCCGATGTCTAACTGTATCCAAGAATAGTGCCACTGAATAATAAGCATTAAACCTCCTAAAAAAACCTCACATCCAACCGGTTGGACAGATTTTCAATTAAAGTAACATCCAGAAAGAAATCCACATTCAAATCTTAGGTACTAAATAACATTTTTCTTATTTCCATTTCTAAGTGAAGAGGCCATTGTAATAGTTTGAAGTCTCCCAGAGTCTAATGAACTCTATAGCATGCATAAGAAACTGTTGATGTGTGTGTTTTGAAATGTTGTGTATGTGAATACTTTTTGTTATATTAAATTGATTCATGCATTTATTTAATTGTCTTGTATATTTGATGCTTAATGTTGTCATGTTTTATGAATTAAGAATGTGTGTGGTCATTATAGATAATTATCACTGTCTAAATTAATTAAGTTCTTATAAAAGTATTTAAGAATTACAATAATAAATATCTAGTTAAATAAATGATCTTTAAGCTTAATTCTGTTGGTCAATTCTTTTTACCACTAATTAAAGCAACAATTTATTCTTGTATTACTTTGACTGATCTAGTCATGGGATATTCCGAGCACTAGATTATGGGCCTGCTGTCCAAACATGTTAGTTCTAGTAGCTAGCTGGCATCTGAGGTTTACCTCAAAACAAATAAAGTGCTTGGATAGTAGGGGTTTGAATCTAGCAGTCGAGGTGAGCCATGGTCTTGAAATGTGATCATAATATGTATTGCATAGCTTGGTCTGATCATGGGTATTGTTGATAGTTCTGATATCAATAATATTCTCCCCTCTGCTTGAATGGGCCAGTCCATTCATGTAATATTTATAATATAAAATTATAAATTTATGATAAATAAGGTTTGAACTCAGCTAAATCTACAAATAGAGTATGCTGCATCTTCTTATGAACACACCCAGCACAATATATATATATATATATATTGTAACCTAGTGTTATTGACACTTGGTTTACTTGGCATTATTTCTGCAGGAAAACAATGCTATTCTTTAAAGAAATAAAAAGATAAAATAACCATAGTAATAATTGATTAATATAGTATGCTATTCACTCACTTTGGCATGTTTTGGGTGAATAACTAATAGATTTAATAACTCAATGTCATTTTTAAAGAGAGAACATGAATAATTTAATTGAGATATTAATAATTAGAGCAAATTAATATGGTATAAAAGCTAAACAGTAATTGATTTTGGATGGGTAGAGGGGAGAGTGGATGAGTGTCTTATCATAAAGCACAATAACTTCTGGTAATTTCTTTTTGTAAAAAAAAAAAAAATAATAATGTTTAAAGAATTATACATCACTGATTGTTAATTTAATGTATTTATTATTATTTTTTTTTATTGTCAAATCACTTTGTAATCTATTTAAATAATACTAAAACTATATGATTGTAATAGGTTTTTCCTTTCCTTTGTTTATGTTATAATCAAATGATTATTTTTCTGGAAGAGGTTGCTAAAGTCAAGATCATTTTTTAAAAAAAAAAATAGTCTGCTTTTAGTTTTCAAGGAAGGAACAGTGCTGAAATTTGGTAACTCAATTTTTTCATTTTATTTTGCAGAAATAAATGTAATCAAAGTAAAATTTTAATAATATAATGTGTGGCTAAAATTTTTTGATAAGACGTCCTGATTTCTTGTGCCATCTACCTATTCAAAGACCTTTTATACTTAAAAATTTATTGTCTCGCGCTAAAGTTCAAAAATGACAGAATTAACTAAGGGAATCACGAAAAGTGTTATTATGTCTAAATTAAGGAAGATAAATGATTTCCAAATGAGAAATAATTATTTAGTAACTTTGTATCACTTGTTAATATTTTCTTGGTATAAAAAAAAAAAAAATAATTGAAAGAAATATTTTGAAACCAAGGAAAATCAACTAGAATCATTTTCGCGCTCTTTCTAAACATTGTCTGCCTTTACAAGTAATATAGTTACATACGTTAAAATATGTTTTATTCACCAAGAATTGTCTGGAAATAATAATAATGATAAATAAGATTAAATTATGCACATGTATATTTTTTTTGAAAAAAATATAAACTTTCTCAGAGTAAATATAGGAAGAGTTATATAGGGGCATTCTTACGGAGAAGTTACCGTTAAAAAAATTTATAATTCCTAAAGTATGAACAAAACCAAATATCTTAGTGACTTAATGATAAAAATAAATGATATATTATATTACACATCAGTTGGATCTATTAAAACTTTCTATACATATAAATCAGCTGCAGTTATTATCAGAATAATCTCTCGGAAAAATTGCGCATTTCCGTCCATAAGTAAGCTAGCTAATATGAATTGTACGTATCATCAATAATAAAAAAGAAAAGAATTGTGTATGTTTATCGTCTATCGTCCACTGTTCATTATGTTATAATATGTATATTTTATTTTCTATGGATCCCAAAATTGTAGCAGTTTAATTCAAGTAAGAATTAATCTTCAATTCTGCTATATTTTTCTTTACTTAATTTATTAAACGCACAAAATAAGAGAAAACTTTTATTTAAAGGAAATAATACCATGCGTTTATTGTTTTTAAACTTGCTTCATGAAATACGACTGGATAAAGCTGTTCAATTGCTAAACAGAAAAACATTTTCTAATGAGAGAGTATACACTTGTTAATTAATGATTGTTTAAAACTAAGTTATAAATGATATGTATTTTTTTTGGTTATATCACATAGGTTAAAGTCTGTATGGTCAAGTGATATTTAATAGCCTTGTAATGACAAAGGTATGTTTTAATATAATTATTATAGGTTAAGTTGATATTTAACACGAAAGAAAAAAAATCTATAAAATATGTTTTAATTATTACATACAATTGTAGGTAGAAATGTTGTATGTTAGATACGTAAAAGAAAAATATTTAGATATTTAAGGGGTAAAATAAATATTGAAAATTATCAGAAGTAACTAAAAAAAAAAAAAAAAAAAAAATGCTATAACAAAATATTTCTTGTTAAAGTTTTGAAACGAATTTATACTGTATTAATTGAGGAATTTATTCCTAATTATTCTTAAATAACACATCCACTTTATTTAGTTTAAGATAGCATGCTACCAACTATTTTGAATGTTCCTTTATTAAAATTAAAATTATTATACTTTTATTCTATGATGTCCATTGATTTCAGATGTTGATCAAAGTATACACGGTAACATAAGTTTATTATAATCAGTGTATTTACTTATCCTGTCCAGATATAGCATTGGTATATGCTTAATATTCACATAGGTAATAATTATAATGTATTTATTTTGTGGGAGGAAAAATGATCTCCCCAAAAGCTTTGTTTTCCATGAGAGGAAGATTTTAAATATAATGTTCGGGTATGTTTATAGCCCAAGTGATCGATTCTCATAGATAGGACGACAAGAATTTATCTAGCATTTAGTATGCTTCATTCGTTTAAATCCCAGGAGAGGATTGTATTTGGTGTGTGTTCATTGTATGCCCAAGTAAGAGGCAAGAAACCACCAAAATATTTTAATGTAGTAGATTACTTTACAGACCTTCATGGTTATTCCATATTCCTCATGTGAAAATAAAGATAGCTCCACAATGGAAGGTGTTGATTATTGTGCTTAATTTTGAAAGTTCGGGCAAGATAAAGGTTATATTGGAGGTGTTAGTTCCTCAAGATCCACTTTAGTATAAATAGTGCGTTAGTAACTAGGATCAATATCTGTATTGTGCTGCTAAATATTGCTAGTATTTGACAAGTAAATCAATGGAGAAAGTAATTAAAATTGCGTAATTTAAAACGCTTATTTACTGAAGGAATATTCAAATGCAATATTTAATTCTGGTTAGTAATTAAATAATACTCATATTTCAAAAGTATACGTATGAATAAAATTTGTATCATAACTTAAGTTAGCATTAAGTTAAATGTAAGATAGTAAGTGTAACTTCTGATAACTGGCCTATAATTAGAATAGGTTATCCCATTAAAGACCATAAATAAAGTAAATGTATTAGAAATAAATTTAATATTTTGCGTATTGCATATGATGGGATTAATCATTAAAAAAAAAAAAATAGTTAGTCAATAATTTTGAATAAAAGCTTCTACAAGGTTACCAAAATGTAATAAACAATGTATTGGTAATGAAATGTACTTTTAGTTAATCAATCCATATGATTGCATATAGGAGAAGTAGTAACCTCTAGTCCATAACCAAAAGAGTATACAGATTAATGTCAGTTATATTTTATATTTTTGTATTACTATGGGATTATTGAATAAATGTTCATATATATTTTTTTTGATAATAATAAATTATAGTCTTGTTAAAATTTGTTGTAGATTCATTTTTTTTTGTTTTTATATGCTAAATATAAGTGTTTGCACAATATTTGCAAAACCTTTTCTTGAGTCCAAAATCATTCCAAATTCTTAAAAACTTAATATACCAGATAAATAAAGTTAAGCAGATCGGAATATGTCATTATATTTTAGTTTAATGATAATTATTTATGGAGTTGCAAACTTCAGACTAAACATTTTTTTTTGTGTGTGTAAAAATGAATTTATTCCCAAACCATTAACTTTGGTTGCACATTATTCCATTCTCATTTAGTTAAATTGTCTAAGTAATAAATCTTAGTTAAATTATTGTGTTGCCATGGATGATGGAAGGACACAAAAAGCACCCTTGTCTTTTTATTATTCTGACTAAGATTCTGGATAAAGGGGCTGTATTATTCAAAATTGTATGTCATTATTGAATATAATTATCATCTCTTTAGATAATATAGTAGTTAATATGAGAGATGAAGACACATTGAATTTAAGTAAAGTAAATGTTTCCTATAGCCGACCAGAATACCAGTCATATGCGACAACACAATACTGCCGAGCATTTCCTTACATGAAACAAAGAACCCTGAGATTAATATTATTATAATTATTCTTTAAATTAATAAGTGATCAATTATTGTTGTTATTACAATCGTGGCATGGCTTAAGAGAATTGAACTTATAGTTGTACTATATGAAAAGTATTTTAGATCATATTGGAAAATTAATGGATATGTTGCTTTATTTTGGGTAGCCTTAACAACAAGTGCAAATAAAAGTGCATAAATTTTCTAACTAATAAATAATTACTGGATTAAAATATATATATATATGTTTAATCAATAATTGATTTATAAAGTTTTTCTCACACTTGCTTTCAATTGATTTGTTTCTATATTATTATGCAGAATGTAATGAAGTATTAATTCTTTATGTATAATTTTCTTTTTCCGTTATGAAAAATACTGATTTTTTTTCTTTCATATGTTTATTATTAAATTTTCCACATTTTGACTTTTTCATATACATGCATATTGAAATTATATTTATCTTATAAATAAAAAAGAATAAATTAAAATAATGAGATTATTAAAAATATAAATGTTAGGATATTTAAGCCAGAAAAAGTACTTTTTATCTGTTATAAATATATAGTATTACTTCTGTAAGTATACTTTTCTGTTTCTGTTATTAACATTTTGTTTTTACAGATGTATTTATTAGTCTTTACCAAACTCTAAAGGTATTTTTTAAATATATGAATAAAAATATTTAAAAAAGACTTCCAAAATGCATTTTAAAGTAAACCAACACTCATTCATTGGTTCAGAACATCACATCTCCCATATATCTCCATCAAATGTGTAGTCTTTATCAATAGTACATTATATTTGATTTACCAATATAAACCTTATTCCTTCTATAACATTAAAACAATTCATTCTAGATAAATATAATAATAATCACTAATCATTTATTAAACTAAAGATTATTCCTAGAAAATCTATAAAAGATATGACATAGGGAAAGAGGAATGAAATTGAATAATACTATGTGGCTGTTTGATTAAAAAAAAACCAGATATGTTAATCTTTAACTAAGGTTTAAAGTATATATCTGAGCAAAAAATAATCTACAGTTGAGTAAATGATTAATGATAACCATTACTTTATTTAGAGCGTGGATTGTGTCAAAATTATGGAGGAAAGAAGTTTGACCAGCAAAAACAAAAAACCGACTCATATCTTATTCAGAGAAGAATCCATTTAAACCATTAGAAAAAGATTTAGAACATATTTATGAAACTTTAAAAGCTATCAACTTAATAAGCTGTAGGAGGGATAAAAAAAAATCGTAATAAAAATCTAAAGAGAACAACATTAAGCATATTTTAATTTTAAGTGCAAATATGTTTACATTTTATTCAAAAATAAGTATAAATCATCAATATTTTGGAATGTAAAGTAATCGTATTATTAATATATATGTAAGAGATGATTGCTATTAAAAGTATTATGTGGATACAGTTTTAAATACCTAGTTTTCTTTTGTGTGTGTGTGTAAAATAATTTTTGTCTATATTAATCACATTGTACGTGTATTTACAGTAGCATTTACTTAGTTTAAAAATATTTTTGACAACTAATATTAGCTATATAAGTGAATAACTTATTTTTTAAAATATATTTGTTTCACTTGCAATTTTTTGTAGTGATTTAAGATATTTATTTTTTATTCTCCGATCTATTTTAGATGATAATTACTTTATCACTAAAAGTAATAATTATGGGTGGTCTCCATAAATTAAATAATAAACATCGTAAGTTAAAAAAAAAAAAAAATTGGTACTAAATAAAAATTATTTAAACAAAGCTAATAGTATAAATTCCTAGTGATAAAGAAAAAAAAAAGGAATATTATCAAGGGAAATAATTCGCTACAACTTTTTACATAAGTTTTACATATATAATATAATTTTGTATCAGTACAAAGATATCTGAATATACTATTAATCTTTTGTAATTTGTGCTGAGATAATTTAATATCGATCGGATCAGGACTACTGCAAGATGAGAAAAGTGAATAAACAATTTAAAATAAAGTCCCTAATTTGACGATCTGAAGAGCATATTTTACTAGATAGTATATCTGAATGAATAGAAGTAAAGATAAGTACTAAAAAAGATTAAAGTAAAACGTAAAAAAAAAAAAAAACATAAAAAATGACAAACATGAATTAGTCGAAATAACCAACTATAAATATTCTAACTTAGTATTAAAAGAAAATTTGCAATGCATTTGAAAGGAATTTATATGTGTTTCCCATTTTTTATTTATTTATGGATATGGAATTTGGACACTTAAAAAAAGTACAACACAAAGACTCCAGATCACTCAACAAAGCATGGACAGATGTCCACATAGTGAGAGTTGAAATCACTGAAAGATTTAAGAGATTCAAATGAACCCAATGAATATAGCAATGCTAAATGAATTGTAAACAATCTACAATGAGACCATATGTAAGATAAATGGATGACATAAAAAATTACTGGTGTAATGTGGAGAAGAGAGTCTATACATTGGAAAAATTGGATTGAACTTGGAGAGATTTTCATCTTGCAATCAATCAATAATTGACAAAAAATATAATAATGATGACATTATTGAATACTAAAAATTTAAATTTGTTTCTTGTTTAGAAAAATTCCCAGAATTTATGTTTTAATAAAAATAAAAATGCATAGCATTTTTCCAGTTAAATCAAAATAATTATGGGAAATAATTTTCATCTGATTTCATTGAAAATTATATGCAGTAAGACAAGGTGAAATATTGATTTTAGATATAATAAAAATTAAAAAGCAATAAACATAACAGAAGTGATACTATAAAACAAAGACTAATAGAAATTGATTCACATCATACCAAGTTTACTTTAAATGCATTTGGCAATAAAACATAAATACTGGTTTTAGAATAAAAATTAAAAGCTAAGCATAATGTGCTTAAGAGAAAATCCATAAATATGTTTATGCTTCATATATATTAAGAACTTTCATATTTAATGCAGTGTAAATGTATTTATATTTTTGAATATATTTATTAATATACGTATGATTAAAATGATAAGCTTATGAACTTAACTACTATTTTTTAAGAATTTTGACCAATCATAGATATTAAAAACAGATGGTCTTGTGACAAGACGGACTCATGGCAAAATCAAATTACTGAAAACCTACACATACAGGAAACTACTTAGTCTATACATCCAATCACAGCAGAAACACAAAACATGGAGTGATATTATCACTGTGAAACAGAGCAAAAGAAGTTTTGTTCAAAACCCAGTGATTTAAAAAATGAAAAGATCTATATAGAACAAACTCTTATGAAAAATGGTTATACATCAGCTGTTATTAAGAAAATCTTAAATATACAACAAAAAAACCATCAAAAGAAAAAAATAGTAGTACTGTAGTGTATGGGTACATACCAAAATAGCAGTCAAATTAAAGAAAATCTGCAATTAGTATAACATCAGAACAGCTTTCCAGAACCATACCACTCTACAAAGAATTCTAACATCTACAAAGCCTCAAATTGAAATGCTGAAAAGAAAAAAATGCATATATAAAATACTATGTGAATGTGGAAAAAAACATATATAGATGAGACCAGTTGGTCCATTGAAAAGTGCTTGTAAGAACACAAGCTGATGCTTAGAAAAGAGAAAACAGATGTGTCTAAGGTAGAAAATCATGTATGTAGCAGTGAACTTATGTTTACTTGAGAAAATACTAAATTATTGGATAGAGAAAAAAAGATACAATCCCATAAATGAATCTAAAGTGATTATACATAATATATAGAAACCACTAATCAATTTTGCTCTTAGGAAAAAGTGGAGAAATCAGAAGGAACTTTATAGATAATGTACTGGTCAAAACATGTTTATCAATCTAACATGAGCTGGAACTCACAAACGATACTTCAAACCCAGTCAAGCCTGAAATTTAGGTCAAGGACCAGCCTGAATTCGAACCCACTCTCTAAGCCCCAGATCTAACACCTAATGAATAACATAATAGTGATGGCCATGAGAATTAATTTTAATCCAGCCCACTAGCAAAGCATGAGAAGACAACGAGACATCTATTAACTATGACTTATCTATATGTATAGAAATGGAGAAAAAGGAATTCGAACTACAGAAACAAGTTAGACAATAAAAATTAGTTTAATATAATGACATTATTAATTTACATATATGACTTAATTGTATACATTAGTGTGTGCATGAATGAGCAAGCAGTAGATGATTACATAGTGTCATACATGCTATTATTTCTCATATGCTCTTTATTAGCCAAATAATATATTATAAATAAGCACACATTTTTGGTGGGTCCAATATTAAGATGCCAATCAATTATTAGAAAAAATTCACATAAAATTGCTGTTAACACTTTGGATTATGGTTCTGAAATGTGGTGACTAACATTATTTGGGGGAGTGTTCCAAAATTCATTACAGATATAATATAAACTATTTTTACACTATTGTGGTCATGAAACTAAATAAAATACATTTGAAAACAAATTTGATTATATGACAAAAAGACTTAATAAAAATTCTGTTAATTAATTCTGGTAAGAAGAATCCTTTATTTTCCCCAAGGCAAATAGATACTCTTAAATACAGAAATAAGTTACGATGGGGGGATTGTATAAGACTGAAAGAAATTTAATTAATAAACAAGAAGTAGCTGGCATTTATATATATTTTGAGCAGAGCCCAATTTTAATATTAGAGAATTAAAACTGGGTCATGAAGCAAAAGTAATAATAATACGAATGAGTTTGCAGTGTTGACATAATAGCCAAAAAATAACAGAAAAAGTCATGCTTCTGGATGAAAGATGAAGTGGATAGGCATGCCATGAACTTTGTCAACATGCAGGCCTTTGATACGAACAAAGTGGATAGGCATAGCATGTGCCAAACTTATGGGAATCACAGCCAGAGGCTCTTTTATATGAAATAAGTGGACAGGCATAGTGTGTGCCAAACTTATGGGAATCATAGCCAGAGGCCTTGTTATATGAAATAAGTTGTACTGGGAAGATTAACTATCCTCAGGGCAAGGCTTGAGAAGAAATCTATGGGTTCAAACTTGTCACAATCCCCAGCTTAGAAGCATGCAATATATATATATATATATATATATATATATATATATATATATATTGTAACTGATTGAATTGATGATTGCTGTATTCCACTTAAATTGAAGAAAGAAGGCCTAAACGTTGGTGCCATTTTGTAACTGATGTAATTTGATGAATGCCGGTGATGGGTATAATGATTAATCTGATCTGATGAAAAATCCAAAATCTAATTTAAATTAATCTAGTCTAGCTCAATCGGTCACCATTATATAATAAACCATCACAAAGCACAAATAATCTCTTTTAAAGTCTAATTTGTTTAAGCTATAAGTGAAACGAAAGAATAATGAGATTATCTGCTCCAGACATCAACAAATCCATCACAATTACAACATAAACTGCACTGAGCAATGAACTAGCATATCATCACCCTAAACAATAATATATGATTAGGCTAACTACTTGATTAGCAATCTAATGAAAATCCAATCCAATCAATAACTAAAACAGATTTCAATATATTTTATTAATCTATTATTATTGTAGTAATTTAAATCTACTTCATTATTTAACGATGCTGCATTTTATCTTAAGAGATAAACTTCTAAATACCTATAATTGTATTTTACAAAACATTTAAAAATATAAACACTATTTAAATTGTTGAAACAAAATAATATTTGAACCAAAGGTATATCTAATTTAATAAACGTTAAATAGAAAATATAAACATTTATTCGTATCTTTTTTCTTTTAATAAGCGATACACAATTCTTTCTACTTTAATATTTAATTAATAATTTTCTATTGACATCAACTGGTTTTAATATCATTTTATAAACACTTTGAAAACTTATGCACTCACTTAAATGTTTAAACAAATTAATCTACGTCTAGTTTACTAAGAAGCTATAAAGTAATATATAAATAATTTATTCATATCTTCCAATAAAATGATACTTAATTATTGCTTCGTTTATGTGTTAAAATAGAGTACTTCACTAGAATTGATTATCAACACTCTATTAGCTCATTTTCTATCTTTATAATGTCCAATCATAGTATATAAAAGATATGTTAAGTCTCCATTGGATGTCCATCGACCTATAATAATAAATATCATCTATTTAAACCTTCAAATAAATGAATATAAAATTGGTTGGCAATAATTAAAATATATGATTATAATTTAGATTTATCCCAATTTAAAGATAATATTCAAGTAAACTATTCAACAAAGTTTGTACTCTTTATTCTAGAGAAATTGTAAAAATATCTGAGACTAGTTATTCTGAACCAATGATAAAGTACGATCCATTTAGATTTTTATGATGGAATCAGACAAACATAGAAATGATTGACTTTGTAATATTAACTAAAATAAATGATAATATATATAATATTCGAATGCAAATATAAATATAAAATTCATATGGGAATAACATAAAATGCTAATATGCAAAACATACCACATCCTATATTCTAGCTCACTTACCAAGCTGAGTTTGAACTTTATCATTTAAATAGCTATATCATCTCATGCAATCCAAATAATAATAAAAAAATAAGGGAGTCTTGAAATTTGAGTCACTCAATTTATTTGATTATATGTAAGAAAATTGGCAAGATTAATAACAAAATACATCGGAAATTAATTTATATTTCAGATTGATTGAATAAATAAAAATGATAAAATTACTATGTGTATCTCTAAATGTGTTGCGAAAACATTAACGACATAAAAAAAATGAATGAATGAATGGAGAGACTTTTGAATATTTTACTGAAAAATTTATATATAACAGATACCAAAGATATGAAATAGGATGAGATCGAAGCCTATTGGTTAATCAAAATAATAACCGATAAATGAATATGAAATAATATGATATATTTGAATCTCTTGTCTATTCGATGTTTTAACTAAATTTTATACATGCAACCATCAAATCATATACTAAAAAAAAACAACAACATTGAATTGTGTTAATATATATATTTTGACAAAAAGTTCAAATAATTAATAACGGAATCTCTCCGATCATTCTTACTCAATAAATTTTATTACTCTTAAAGATAATTTAAATACAATACAAAGCATCCTTTTTAAATATATGTTAAAAAAAATTAATATGCGCATATTTTTATATGTATATATATATATATATAAAATCATACCATATATAATAGTCTGTCCATTTTCACTATTTATTTGTCCATTGCAATTTACTTATCCTCAGTTTCTATGATGGAAATAGAAGTTTATTTCTCAGAAAAGATAAGTCGAACTTTATAATGCTTCACTAACGGTCCCTTTTCCTTTCCAGAGAGGAGAGTGCAACTTAATTAGCCTTTTTATGATGCAAATTAATCCAGTTGATCCTGAGTGTTTCTTAGCTTGTGACATGATATTTATCCAAATCCAGCGGTAGTTATACGCCAAACTTTAAACCAGAAATATCTTTATTTTTAAAACTAAAATAGCCGATTTTATATAAACCATTTTTTTCCATAGGTTTCTTTTTTTTTACATTTTTTTTTACACTTTGTTGCCTTTCCCTTGGAAATCCTCCACAACTGCCCTTCAAATGATTGAATCAGTGGATAATTGAAGTTTATTTTTTCATGTTTTATGGTTTAACAGTTAAAAAAAATATTGAAGAACTTTTATTTATAAGAACATAGAAAATACGTCCATTTGTGGCAATCACAAAAAAATGATAGTTTTCTCTTCTAGTCTTCTGTGGATTTTTTATAGGTTCTTTTTCTGACGTTCTGGTATCATAACAACCACTGAATACTACTCGAATAAAGCTCAAACCAAACAAAATTTTTACAGCAGTTTTTGCGTGGTTTGTAATGTAAGCTTGGAGAAAAAGATACATGGAAATTAAATCCAAATTTGATTACATTTTTCCTATTATTTGTAAACCAAAATACAAAATTGATATAACAACCTTTATTCACTTTATAAACACAAATAATTTACACATATATATATTTTTTAATAATAATATTTTTTTAAAATTAATTTATAAACAAATATACATAACACAAAAACATTGAATTATATGTAATAATGTTACTAAGGTGACTGCATTAATATACATGAAATATGTAAAATAATATCAACCCTATTTAAGTAAGCTTTTAGATCATACTAAATTGTTTTCAAAATTTATTTATTTACCTATATGTTTTTCATGAGTTTGATTATAGTGAATTTAGTATTTTAAAATAAGAAACAACAGTAAGCAATACTATTTAAAAGCTTTAGGTTGCCATGGTGATCAATTTAAATCTATATTTCCAAGATTTTCCATTATCTATCTATCAAGCACAAGAAAAATCAAACAAGATCAACAAACTTCTTTATTTTTTTTTAAATACCTTGATCATTAATCTGAATATTCACAATATATATATATACACACACAAAGATAGGCCGAATGTCAGTAATGCAGTAATGATAAATGTCACTAATGACATTGAATAAGTTTTACTGCTTTAAAAATAAATGACCCTAGTTGAATTTTTATTTTTTTTAAAACAATTTCGTAATTAAATTTTCTGATTGGAAAAGGTGGGGGAAAGAAAGAAAAGTATTATAATTAATTCTATTGTTGTGGCTTCTAGTTAGCTGGTGTTAAAAAACACTAAAAAAAAAATTAAAGAAATGCAACCACTGACTGGGAACATGATCAGATAAAAGGACAATGGAAAAAGGACTATAAATAAGAGACAAACCTATTGTTTAATTATTATTATTATTTTTTTAATAACAGAAGAGAACTTTTTGAGAGTGAAATTAAAATGTTAGGAGGCTAAACAACTAAAATCCATCCCCAGCTGGGACACTAGCCAATTCCTGGATTTCATCACCAAGAAATCACCGAAGAGAAAGCAAAGCTAGCGGGCAGACAAAATTTGTTACAGTGAATCAACTCCCAAAGGATCCCAAGGAACGCATATGGACACTGATCGATCAGGTTAATATAAACTTTGCTTTTTGCTTGAACTATTGATTGCTAAATTTAAAAACATCTCTAATTGGGATTATATTTAATCAGCCATGAACTATAAGTTGTGACAATAGAAAGTTTTTTTTATATGCATATATTTATAATACTTATGTTTACTTTGTCCAATTAATTTTATTTGAAATTCATAATTTATTTTTATTTGTATTTGAATTTTTCTTTAAAGAGGGTTTTCAACTAGCTTTAGATAGGATTCAAGACTATAGGGGAGGTTAAAAATAAAAATGATTTAAGAAAGCAAATGAAACATTTAAGAGTGGAGTAGATATTGAAAGAGAGGGTAGGGGTTCAGAGTAATTACTGTCTCCTAATAGTAAACCACTTAGCCTCTGCACTGGTCAAGATTCCTACCAATCTGGGACGCTTATATATAAAAGTAAAAGTGCATGTTCTTTCGAGAATGAAAAATATGTTACTCTTCACCTGTGTTGTTTTTTTATTTATAAAAAAGAAAAAAAGAAAAAGAATGATAATGTTAGTCGGGTTAAGTTTATAGAAAAGAGGTAAGTAGAGGGGGTAATTATAAATGATTTGTTTCTAACAATAGACTTGAATAAAACTTTTTATTATTTGAAACATATGTAAGTGTTCGCGTTTATTCCTTTAGCATTTGTATGTAGTAATAAAACATATGACCGTAGCGTATACAAGCATATATATAAAGAAAAAAGGGATTGCAAGGGAGGTTAGCTGAATCTGTCATACATATAAAAATTAACAGCTGTGATATAAGATTCTTCTAATTTCATGGCTCCACATTATTTACTGGTGGCGCCCTCATATGATATGATTTCAGCTATAAGTAAAATCTTTGATTCTTAACCTACAAACTTTTAGATACGAAAAGTAATGGCACAATATATATATATAATCCAAATGATCTGTGTTTCTTTGTATAATCTATTCTAATTATTTGAGGCAATGATTCAGTTTATTGTAGCAGTAATGCTGAATGGTTTTGTAGATTTGCTTTAATATTTTGAATTGAAGGTTCAGGTGCAGCAATGAAAATGTCATCTACATACCATGTATACATGAAAATCCAGAATGTGTACAATATGTGAAAAAACAACAGTATTTTAAAAATGGTTTATATATAGACTGGAAATGATGCCACTGATGGAAGACCCACTAGCCATTCATCAGTTCCTGTTATATAATTCATTGTTGAATGTGTCTATAATGTGATCTAACCAAATCTTTATATATTGATGAAGGTAGGTTTGCTTGATTTGTTTTTGTTTATGTTGATAGATATTTTTTTATTAACTGAGCCTTATAATCCAGTTATGTCTAGTGAGGTGATATTATATGTTGGACTGAGTTTGGCATGCTTAATGCAAGCTATGAAATGAAATGAGGATTTGATGGTATATGCCCCATATATCTCAGATTGAAAGTCAACAATTGGTCATTTTAGCTGTATTAAAATAATAAGCACCCCCAAAGTCCAGCATGAGTCTGAAAGATGTATGAAGCTTATGCAGCTTAGAGTTAGCAAACATTCAAGGGGGAAAAGCTCCTGAAGCGTAGATTTTATAATAGTCACTCTTAGTGAATGCTTTATTACAATGTTTGCATAAGATATTGGAGACAAACTTGTCTTTACTCTGTTTTATATTGTAAGCTGGTATTGTGATGAATCTTGTTTATTTGAAATTTGCATTTTATTGATAAATTCAGCCTTGCTCATAAGCCTTTGTCTTCTTTCTAGCAAATTTAAGTATTGTTTGATTGGAACTGTTTGGAGATCCAAATGTGTTCAGTTCAATTAGAGATTAAGCTGTCTAGAAGTTTGAGGCAAATGTGTCTAAGTTTGTAATTAAATTATATCTTGAGGGATTGTTTATAAAGACTGCTTCTATATTGGCAATTGTCTTCATGACTGATTGCTTCCAATGGTTGCAACATTGGCCCCAGTACAAGCACGGTTCTAAAAGCAGAAGGAGGGATTACTTTAGTAAAATTGACAAAGGTATTGTTTTAAGAAACATTAATTAAATTTTAAAACTTTAGAAATACTTCATTTTTCTTCATGGCTATTTAAATACAGCCCAACTGCATCTCTTCAACAAAATTTATTACAGCATTTTTTGCAAAATAATTTTTTACTAAACTTCTTGTTCTTTACATAGTTTATTTCATCATATACATAATTTTTTTTTCAAACCTTAAAATTATAATTAAAATTAAACTGATCATAATTAAAAGAACAAGAAGGCAGAAAATTGGAATCTTTGCAAAATATTGTTAATTTTAAGATGAGGATAAAAGATAGATTATGTCAGAATTAATCTTTATAGAATAATAAAAGTCTTTGTCAGATGACTGATGGGTTTTAATAAGTATTTGGAGACAGAAATAGATTAATCTTAAGAAAATCAATTACTTCTTAATTGTCTTTTTTAGAAATTTATAACGATGTTTTCATTAGACTACACAAAGATATTTTTTCGCTATTATTACATAAGGGCATCTTGTGTTGCTTAATTTTTAAATATTAATAAAGTCACCAGAAGATATTCACTGACATATAATTCACTTAATGGAAGAACGTATTAAAATAACAATGCAATAATAAAAAAAAAAACATCATACTACAACATAAACGCAATATCCATGCTCTTTTTCTGATCTGAGATGAAATTATAATAAAATTTATTTAATCAAAAATTTCTAATACTAGTATTTAGCAAAAAATTTAATTTTAGCTAAAACAACAAAGCTTTTCTATTTGTCTAAATTTCTAAAATGAAAAAAATATTTATAAACCAGAAATTCAAATTCTACATCATATTTTTAATTTAAAAACAAAACAAAACAAAATTATTTAACTTTTCAAAAATTTGTATTTAATAAAAGCTTTTTTTTCCTTGTGTGTTAGCAAATTATTGCGGTATTTTATTTTTTTCCATTCTACTAATTATAATAATATCAATGGCATCATGCAATACACACTTTCACACATCAAGTATTATATTTATGGAAATGTCCATTTAAATGTATTAATACTCAGTGCAGTATACACGATCTCTGAAAAACAGATTATATAAACAAAATGCTCAAAATGAACAAAATCGCAGCCCAAAATTATTATATATTTATTGTCAACGCTTATTATATAATCATAATCTTAATATTAAAAATGCATACTAAAAAGTAAAATAGCGTTAAATGGCTCACTTTAAGAAAATTCCTTTGCAATATAATAACAGAAAAACAAGGAGATAAACACGTACATACTAGACTATACAGGTGATAGATATTGAGAGTTAATGTTTTTTTCAAACGATTGCTAGACTAGCATTGACAATGCATATAATAAATTTGTTATACAATTTATATTTATTTTTATAAATATTTTTTGGGAATTATTTAGTACTAAATATAATATTAGTGTTTTTTTTTTTAATGGAAAGGCTTAAATAATGATGAGCAATATTCTTAGGAGGCCCACTGTTTAAACAAGATTTCTCGAAATGCATTTATGTGAGTATTTACTGACAAATAAACTAAAAATGGTCTATCTGTCAAAAAATAAATTAAAAATTTTTTGGATTCTATAATATATTCCAAATTTCAACACATTTAACTTTGTAGATGGAATTACTACATCAAAAGACTTCTTATATTAATATATACATATATAATTAGACATATTGCTAGAAGAGATGATAATAGATGGACAATTGAAATTTTAAACTGGATTCCAAGAGATTGTAAAAGACCCAGAAAGAGATCACATGTGAGATGGATGGATGAAATAAGAAAATGTGCTGGGGTGTTGTGGAGAAGAGAAGCTAAAGATCGGAGAAGTTGGTTTAAACTTGGAGAGACCTTCATCCTGTAGTGGATTGATAATGGTTGATGATGATGATGATGATATAATTAGAAGGGAATTAAACTCAGAATTTCAACCATCCCACAGGTACACATTCCATCTTATACTAGTGATACACATGACCACATATATGTGAAAAATATAAATGATCTCCAATATATGCATTTCATTTTGAACCACTATTCATCAGTTGGTCCAGATCACCATCTTTCACATACATATATAATCGGTTAAAGATAGCAAATCTTCAAACTTTAAAGGACAAGCTTCAATCTTTTCCACTCTCCAACTCTTCAGTCCTCCAAATCATTGAAAATTTGATGATGGAACACTCAAAGGCCTTGTTGATGTCAATATTATTAACATGACCCTCCTATGTTTTTAAATAAACAAAGTCCTATACATGAGAGGTCAAAATAATTTAAAGTTAACATAAGCATGACAATAATATTACCATCAACAAAGGATTTGGTTAGGTTGCTATCTTAATATAAACTGAGCACTGGTTATATATATATTGTACCAATAGAGCAAGTCAATAAATCTACCCCCCCCCCCCCCCCCCCCCCCCCCCCCCCCCTATTTTTTTTTTGGTATGCCTTTTGTATTATATATATATATATATATATATATATATATATATATATATATATATATGGTCAAAACATGTATATCCATCTAACATGAGCTGGAACTCATAAACTGTACTTCAAACCCAGTCAAGCCCCAAATTTAGGTCAGGGATCAACCTGGATTCAAACCCACTCTCCAAGCCCCATATCTAACACCTAATGAATAACATAATAGTGATGGCATATGAGAATTAATTCTTAATCAGGACCACTAGCAAAAGTGGAGAAGACAATGAGACATCTATTACTATGACTAAACTGAAATATATATATGCATGGCTGTATGTTTGGAAATGGAGAAAAAGAAATTTGAACACTCAAATAAGTTAGACAATAAAAATATAGATTAATATAATGACAAATTATTATACATTATGACTTAATTATATACATTAATGTGTGCATGAATGAGCAAGCAGTCTACCAGGCGACATAGAATTACATAGCTAAAATTTTTCATATGCCCTTTATTAGCTAAATAATATATTATAAAAAAACACACATCTTTGGTGAGGCAATATTAAGATGACAATCGACTATTAGAAAGGATTTACATAAAATTGCTATTAATGCTTTTATATACGGTTCTGAAACATAGTGATGAACATTATTTCAGGGAGCATTCTGAGATTCATTACATATATAATACAAACTATTTTCACACCATTACAGTCGTGAAAATAAATAAAATACATTTGAAAACATATTTGGTTATATGACAAAATACTTAATGAAACTTCTTTTAATTAGTGCTGCTAAGAAGAACACTTTATTTTCCCCTAGGCATATAGATACTCTTAAATACAGAAATAAGTTACGATGGTGGGATTGTATAATAAAACTAAAATAATATTAGTAATTAATCTAGCTAGTAATATTTGGCATATATATATATTGAGCAGAGCACAATTTATTATTAGAGCATTAAAACTGGGTCATGAAGCAAAAGAAATAATAATACGAAGAAGTTTGCGGTGCTGACATAATAATCAAGGAATAACAGGAAATGTCATGCTTCTGGACAAAAGACAAAATGGATAGGCAAGCCGTGGTCATCACTGATGTGCAGACCTTTTTGTATGAAGAAAGTGAATAGGCATAGCATGAGCCAGACTTAGGGAATCACCACCAGAGGCCCTTTTATATGAACAAAGGGGATAGGCATAGCATGTGCCAAACTTATGGGAATCACAGCCACAGGCCTTTTTATGGAATAAGTCCCCATGGGACAGGACATAATGAGAAATCTATGGCTTTGATCTTTGTCGTAACCCCCAGATTAGATTAGAAGCACGTAATATATATATAATTCATGAAGATTAGGCCGAATGTCAGTAACACAGTATGGATAAATGTCATTAACAACATTGAATAAGATTTACTGCTGTAAAATAAATGACCCTTATTTGAATGCCATAATTTATACAAATAATACACTATGCTTCTCTAATATATATAGAGGGATTTCCCTAATACATTAAGATTTTATTTAGTAAATGACACATTAAGATTTCCCCCCTCCCCTTTTTTACTGTTTAAAATAATGCAATCCCAATTTCGTGGATTTTACAACAACTGAAAATATTTAAGTACTGTATTTGATATTTTAAGAGTATGTAAAAATAAAACTAGCAGTTATAAAAAAAAAATTAATCGGTCATCTTTTCAGAATTGAATAACATTTACAAAATAAATAAGGTTTCAAAGCATTAATTAGCTTGAGTTCTGGATTCACCCTGGGTAGAAAATCCAGAGTTAAACATATATATATATATATATATATATATATATATATATATAAAAAAAAAAAATAAAACATAAATAAAATGTTAGCTTGTAAAACAATCTGGTGAGTACCTTAATTAACAATACATTATATTTTAAGAGAATCTTAATAAACTTAATTCATGAAAACTTACTTAAAAAGAAGAAAAGATTTTAGAAATTCAACTCGTCAGATTGCTTAAGATTGGCATCTTAATAATAAAAACACACATATAAAAACAAGTAATAAATAAATAACCACACCAAAATTAAAGAAAGTTAGAGTATATGAGAGAAAATTAGATTTACAAAAATTATTTAAGAGCAAATTACATTTTACATAAAGTTAAATCAGTTATCAAAGAAATCTTGATGAGTTTAGTTAGACGAGATTTACTTTTAGGTGCCAGCTTAAAAATTTATCTTGCACTATTTTAAGAATCCATTTTTAAAGTCTGCTCATGCATGGCAATTGGTTCTTCAATAACAGTAAGCTTCTATTAGCATTTCTAAAGTTCTCCATTGGGCTTTACTTCATTTTATGGGAGCATAACAACATGGTGGTGGAAGGTAACCCAACAGGGCTGAGAAGGGTGGTGGATTTACTGCTACTTCATTTTAAGTTTCAAGCAATGTGTAATATGCTTACAATCATTTCTCTCAATAGTAGCTAATCTCTCCTTGTGATTTAAATTTCAGCCATTTTATACCCTGCCCAGGTATTTCTGGAATGCTTCTAATTACATAGTTTTAGCTTAAAATCTAATCTCTGATCTAAAATCTTAAATTTCCTTTGTGCATTGTTTTTGAAGATACAATAGTAAGTATAATAAAAGAAAATCTTTAATCTTAATCCCATTTTATTTTAAGTAAAAACTTTAATTAAAAATACCTTCCCCACATTAAAACAATAGTGCTTCCAACCCTTTAATTATTTTTAGACAATTAACTGTAGCATCTTCCATATTGGATTTTACAAAATATACAGTTTAAAAGAAAAAAAACAAGCAATTTAAAAAGAAAAGTTTCAAATGACTTATAATAAAATATTTAAAATATCAATCTTTTGTTAGTAAGTTTTTTTGCTCTCTCTCTCTCTATATATATATATATATATATGTACTTTAATAAAAAAAAAAACTAATAATCAATAAAAAGGAATTAATAATAATTTTAAAAAATGTTATGGAATGTTAAAATTTTATAACTTAGGTGTGCATCTCAAATATATACATGAAATATATATACATGACAAAAGGAGTGGGATGGAATATAGGGTTTGAATATAGGTTAGTACATGGAACTATGAAGCTCAATCTTAAGCTAAAATTGACTGCTTCAATATATATATATATATATATATATATATATATATATATATATATATATATATATATATATATATATATATATATGATCTGAACCAATTGATGAGTTCTGGTTCAGCACAAAGTACCTAAATTGGAGATGATCTTTTTCACATGTATGTGGTCATGTGTATTACTTGTATGAGATAGAATAGATAGCTGAAGCTCATGTTCAAATTACTTATACTGTGTTTAAACTTCAAATATATGAATTATGTTTGTATTCAAAAACTATTACAGATTCAACCTGTATCCTGACCATGTCTTTTCTGCATATATAAATTGACAAGGACATATACATGAGGAGTCAAAATAACTTAAGGCCAATATGGGCATGGCAATAATATTGCCACCAACACTCCATCATCAGATTTTCAATGATACAAATGAGTGAAGAGTTGGAAAATGGAGAAGATTGAATTATGTCTATCAAAGTTTAAAGGTTTTCTATCCTAATATAAACTGAGTATTGATTATATATATATATATATATATATATATATATATATGAAGATTTTCACAAGTTGCATATATAAAAGACATATTTTGTAGGTTCATCCATGTTAAAAAATTTAAATATTGATATACCGATGTTTTGACTTGATCACACAAGTCAACTTATTTGGAAATATTTTTTAAAAAACATTCTTAATTTAACATTCTTACTATTGGTGGAATGTTAACATTTTTTTCAAATCAGCGATTGTAACGCCTCTACAACCATCAATCTACTTTTTATCACCCAGTGGTTGACTTGTGTGATCCAAGTCGAAATGTCGGTATATCAATATTTAATTTTTTTAATATGGATAAACCCTCAAAATATGTCTTATATATATATGGGAAAAGATGATCTGGACTAAGTAATGGGTGCTGGTTCAGCATGATAACTGTATATTGGAAATCATTTAACTTTTTCATATGTGTGAGATCGTATTGGCTGGATGAGATAGAGTGGATAGCTGTAGGGAGCTTGAAAGTCATGTTTAAATTTCTTATATATATATAAAAGACACATTTTGTGGGTTCATCCATATTAAAAGATTTAATGATACACCGACATTTTGACTTGATCCCACAAGTCATCCACTGGATCACCCAGTGAATGACTTGTGTGATCAAGTTGAAATGTCAGTATATCATTATGTAAATTTTTTTAGCAAGGATGAAACTGCAAAATATGTCTTTTATATATGCAATCCATGAAAGTTTTTGTATCAATATATATATATATATATATATATATATATATATATATATATATATATATAATTTCTGAGAGATTCTGTGTAATAAAAATATAATAACTAAATAGCTGCCATTTCAGTACAATGAACAAGTACTTTCCTCAGAGTTTCTTCTTTCTCAAATAATAAGAATGTGTATGGTGAGATTTAAAAGTGTTATTTTTTTTCTTTGTTATTTTCACATTCTCAAATTCTATTGGTTGAGAAGTTTATTTTTATCACATGTGTGTGATCATGTGAATCATTTGTATGAGATAGAGTGGATAGCCAAAGGGAGCTTGTAATTCTGTGTTCAAATTACTTATATTACATATGAATTATGCTTGTATTTCATATACACCTGGGTCTCATTTTACATGATAGATAGGTTCCTCAGAAAACATGCACAAATGAAATCATGCAAAAATAGATGTAACTTACATTGAAAAAGGAGGGATGCGGTCTGTGATTTTTCAAAATTCACGTAAAAGCAAAGCACCAACATAAAATTACTTTAAAATTCACGCGCTTCACGTGCAAAAAAAATAAGGAAATAAAATATGACTAATAAAAAATTTCAAATTAAAAAAAAATTGATACAAGAGAAACTCTTTTATACTATAATATTTAATTTTGTTCAAAATAATATATTTTTATACATAATTTACAGTACAGCAATTTACATTTTTTTATACACATTATAATTATTATCACTATTTGCCAAAAAAAAACACGTTTGTTTGCAAACTGAGGAAATACAACTAGTGCCAACTTCACACTTATGTTTTCTGGTGACAACATAATTAGTAATTAATCTTTGAGATAATGATTTTATTAATTGTTTATGAAACTAACAACTAAAAATTAAATTCTTATTATTGTCTTTAATTTTTTAATTTTCAATTCCATTTAAAAATCAAATTTCACATCACATTAATTTCAAGTCGCCAAGTAATTTTTAAATTGTTAATTACAATTAAAAATCAGATTTTAATTTTTAATTGTCAAATTTAATTGTGCCCACTGATTACATTCTTTTTTTAAAAAGCAAAAACAGAATGTGATTTAAAATGCAAAATTAATACGCACAATGTTTGAACAAATTTACATTAATCTTGTAACATTTAATGTATGTATACATAAAATGTGGAAATCATGATTTTAATTTTGTTATTGCATAAAATCTTACTATTATAAAGCACTGAAAATATTGAAATTATTAAAATGAAAGTCAAATTCCAATAATGTGCTATTACTTTCAATATAATGCAAGTGCGCAAAATTTATTATTTAAAGTAATAGCGCATTATTGGAGTTCGACTTCCGGTGAAACAGGAATCACGTAACTTCAAAATTGTGTTAAATAAGTCTGTGTAAAAAGAGATCCAGGTGTATATATATTCCCTCACTTCTGGGAAAAATAATATCAAAATAAAATAGGTCTAGCTCAGTTAATGATTCATCATCATCATCAACCATTATCAATCCACTGCAGGATGAAGGTCTCTCTAAGTTTAATCCATCTTCTCCGATTTTTAGCTTTTCTTTTCCACAACACCCCTGCACATTTTCTTATTTCATCCATCCATCTCACATGTTGTCTCTTTCTGGGTCTTTTACAATCTCTTGAAATCCAGTTTAAAATTTCAATTGTCCATCTATTATCATTTCTTCTAGCAATATGTCCAGCCCAACTCCATTTCAATCTTTTAATTTTTTCAATAAGGTCAGTAACACCTGTTTGTTGTCTTACCCATACATTGCGTTTTCGATCTCTTCTTGTTACTCCCAACATAAATCTCTCCATACTCCTTTGAGTGGTCTGAAGTCTCTGTATTGCTCTTCTATTAAGTGTCCAAGTCTCAGATCCATAAGTAAGAACTGGTAAAACACATTTGTTAAAAACCATTCTTTTCAAACACATAGGCATATTTCCTTTTAGTATCAAGTTATTTCTACCAAAAGCACTCCAACCAAGTTTAATTCTATGATTAATTTCCTCCATTATGTTTCCATCTGTATTAATAATCTGACCTAGGTATTTGTAACTGTTAACTTCTTCTAATTCTTCATAATCAATCTTTATTTTCATATTTTGAGCAAATCGATTAAACATTACTTTAGTCTTTTTAACATTTATCTTTAGTTCTACTTTTCTACTTTCATCTGCTAACTCCTGCAACATTTCCTGCAACTCTGAAGCATTATTTGCAAAAACAACTACATCATCTGCAAAATGCATATCATTGACAAATAAAATTACTCTATGTTAATATTAAATATTCTACTAGCTCAAATTAATCAAATAATAATATGGTTCAGTTTATACAATAAATAAATAAATATTTATTAAAATCATTAGACTGGGAAGTGATGTACAAGTGGTAATAAGAATACATTGCACAAATATCCCACAGGATACTACCTCAATGGCATAAGAATGCTATTTCCCCTATTACTATCTCAAATAATAAATCTATAGCATTCTTACGATTTTATAATAACTAATCTTTAAGATTACACTAATAAATAAATCTTAATTTTTTATTTAAAATAATTTAAACTAAATAAATCTTGGGTTCTTAAAACTACTTTAAGTTAATCAAAAATTACTGTAGTAAAGCATGATAAGGGATTTAATATTATACTCAACCACACCTAACTAATCACAAATAAGAATAGATAATAATAATATTCTTTATTGTATGATTTAATCTTACATATCTTTTCCTCCACTATAATTCTTATTCACCATGATAATAATAAAAAAAATAATATAACATAATCTTTTATAGTCAAAATAAGAGTCATAGATCACATGACCCTATTTATCTCTTAAACTTGCAAGTTATAAACAATGAGGATTGCCAATTCCTCTACAAGCTTTATGATAAATGCTTAGCCAGAGCCAGCACTTAAAATATCAAGACCCCCCCCCAAAAAAAAATGCTTTGGAACTCCTTAGAGGTCAGTGTAGGTTCAGACACTAGATCTAAAAATACCAACCCAACGCCAAGCACTTATCTAAAAGTTATCTATTGAGTGGAAAATCTGAAATTTTTCAGACATCTAAATGTCTTCAAACCCAGCTATCCAACTAAAATAGCTACATGGGGCTGATAGATCTTCAGCCATACCATACATTAGTAGTCTTAGCAATATAAAATTGAATAAGACTTATGGCAGAGACTATAAATAGTCAAAATAAGAGTCATAGATCACATGACCCTGTCTCATAAGCTTGCAAGTTATAAACAATGAGGATTGCCAATTCCTCTGCAAGCTTTATGATAAATGCTACCAGCACTTAAAATATCTCTGTCAGGAACCCTCCCCCCAAAACCCCTGACCATGGTTTCATGCTTTGGCACTTCTCAGAGAGGTGTCAGCATAGGTTCAGACACTAAATCTAAAAATACCAACCCAAAGCCAAGCACTTATCTAAAAGTTATCTATTGAGTGGAAAATCTGAAATTTTCAGACATCTAAATGTCTTCAAACCCAGCTATCCAACTAAAATAGCTATATGGGGCTGATAGATCTTCAGCCATATCATATATTAGTAGTCTTAGCAATATAAAATTGCATAAGACTTATGGCAGAGACTATAAATAGTCAAAATAAGAATCACAGATCACATGACCCTATCTCTTAAGCTACCATATGATCTTTCTTTCATACAATCTTGCAATAAATATGTGGTAGTATTTTATAATCCAAAAAATATATTTGTGGCAACGGATAGCATTATAATTCTTTATAATATTATAATAATTAACTTATGACCATAAAAAATAATGTAAAATGTAATTTCTTAAATAAATAATCTTAAGACAGTATTAGAATTCTTCAACATTACTTTTATTTATTTCTGTGCAACAATGTTATGTTTTGGTTGAAATCCACTGTGATTTTAAAATATTGTAGAATGGGCTAAAAATCAACTTAACACACGAATTTTGAAAAACAAGTTTAAGTAAATTTTTATTATAACAAAATAAAATAAACAATAATCTATTTATACAATAAGTCTTGCACCATTATAAATATATTATTCATCATAAACTAATAAAATAAAACATAAATTTAAAGTCTTCACTCCGACTTTAAAAAAAAATTTTTTTTTCTACTTCCATCTTTGTCAAATTTTATAATAAAGATACAATTATTTTACATTAATTCTAAATATTATCTCTTACTAAATATCATTATAATATGCTTTCTTTAAAGATATATCAAAGCATAAAGTGAAAATACAAAAAATAACATTTGGAATATGGTTCTTATCACTAAATAATTTCTCATTTTGCAATGTTATTATTATTATACACAAAATATCCAATGTTGGTTTATTAATAAAATATGTGGACATCATTGCTAATCATATTATTATACTCAGTATCTCTTATTTAATAATATTTTAAGATGGAATTGTTGCAATTATTGATGCATTTCTTATTTATAAAAATAACCACAAAATATACTGATGCTTATCTTGCACTGTTTCGTTTTACTACATTATCTATTTTGAAAAATATGCAGTACTTATAAAATTAAAAAAATATTTGAAGTTATTTAAAATTCTAGAGCAACTTCACCTCATTTACATTCTTTCATAAAATTTATTTATATTTTTTTAAAAAAATATAGAACATAGTCTATGATTTTTTATTATTTGTTTCCGTTTGATTTTTAATTCAATTTTTCATTGACTCTATTCATCCTCATGAGTAAACAAACCTATCTTATTCATTAAATAACAGTCCTTAAACTCTAAATTATTTATCATTTCCTTTTAAAAATATGATACTGTGCGATGTAAGGCTTTGGAAAAATTGTGATAGTGAATAGATGTGTAGGCATTGGGAAGAAACTAGAGTCTCACTCAATAGTATATATTAGATAGACACCATGCCACAGTGTATCAATAAAATAGAGGCATGACCTGTTCATCTAATTACCTCCACTACCAACAGCAATGTCAAAGCTATTACTTCATTGAACATCAGTATTCAATATAAAATAAACACTTCCCACAGATAAAATATACCAGCAACAGGGCTTTGTTAACTGTATCTGTATACTTAATAAGATTATAAAATTTTATTCCTGTTCCTATAATAAATCTTACATTAATAACATCTCATCAGTTTCATGTTTTTTAAAATTACTACCAAGTCACTATCTTATAAAATTTTCCTATAGATTTATCAAATCTACACTGACTATGGTACTAATTAACATAGTCAAAACAACAAATAAAATTCAGTTGTAATTATAACGATCTCAACCAATCAATAAAAAAAAAGGTTACTTTACTTTTCTATCAATATTCTTGAACAAAATACAAAATTATTATTATCCATACTTTAAATATCTAAAAATATTAAAGTCCTTCATAAAAGAATCATATAATTATCCATTATCATGTTATATTATACTAGTAATATAAAATCAAAGTATGCATATCTTTAGAATAAATAAATTACAATCCTATAAGTTTAATGTGTTGCATAAATGTGCTCACACATAACCCAACATTCATACTTCAACATTATATAATTCATTGATAATCTCTAAAGAAAAATACATCATAAAATATCAATATCCACAACTATTACCTAAGTGATATCAACTTGTCAATCACTTATGATGTCTTCTTGCCCATTAATTAAAATAAACATTGCATAATATAATACATTCATACTATCACACTTAACAATATTAACTTATTTAAAATTATAAAGAATATCTATTATAAAACTATAATATTATTAGTGAATAAATTAATATTTATGTATCTATTCTACTAATTAAATAAAGTGATAATTAGAACTACGGTTAATAAAAAAAAATCAAGGCAATAATTACTTATACTTCAATGTTGAATTGTCCTTTACACAAGTAAAAGAAAATATTTTTTTCTATTTTCCTTGACGTTTTTTTTTTTTAAAATTTTCTCTTGAAGAGCAATTGCAATCCCCAACCTTTGTTGCTAGGGTTTTTTGTTTCAACGCTTAACAATGAAACTAAAATTGTTTCCCCACAAATGACTGACTGACGCATGTGTAGAATCCTTTCAACACGAATGAAGTTTTTAAAACAAATGATAAAAATAATAAAGGCGATGTCTAAAAAAATCTAAAACATTAACAAAAATAATCATTGATCTGTTCTGGAAAAGTTTATAAAATAATAGTTCATAGTCTTTCTTATCCAGATCAATGATTATTAAAATAATAAATAAGCTATAATATGAAAAAATAACATTTCGAAGCTTCCTTCCCTAGAGTTTTATATCAGCTTAGTAATGCAGTAGACACGGCAACTTGACTTAGAATATCCAGATATTTCTTTCTGCACATTTTTTTAAAATATATTTTTTTAAAATTGAATAATTACTTATTATTAATAGTCCTATTATTTATAAGTATTTATTTGTCAGGATATTTATCACTTCTTTATGCAAATATAGTTATTTTCATCATAATTTCAATTATTGTTTCTTTTCAATAAATTATTGCAACATGTATAATCTTATAAAAATTGTAGATTTATTACATACACTTTAAAATACTTTTCATTTAGCTATTATTCATAACAGTTTTTTTAAAAAATTATCCATAATGTTTTTTTTCAAAACGATAAAACATTTTACCTCCATAGCTTTACTTTCCACATAAAATTTATTATGAGTTTGTCATATTATTTATCAGTTTCTGATACGACTATCTCAATCCTAGAAAATGAATTAGTGATTTTAACTTACGAGTAGCTTTCCTGTTAAGCTCTCCATATAATGTCCAATCTACCTCCTTATTTAGTAAGAGAATTCTCCTTGTTAAAATTATTAATACTATATTAATAATTATAAATTTTACTTTTAAAATCTTTTTAAATAGGTAAGTATTACTCGTTGGTATTTCCATATTTTAATGCGAAGTTGAATTAAGTTTCGGTGAAAATTCTGGCAAGGTAATTTAACTTTTAGCACTGCATCCTTTAGATAAAACTTATTATAACTTATTTAACATACTCTCTTTGCAAAATACTTAAAATTGGTATCCTTATCAGTTGCAAATAAATTATAAAAGAGCTATTATAGCACTAAATTGACTAAAAACAAAAAAAATTTAAAAGAAGCACAGAATTTTAAAAAGAATCACCACCACACACTACTGAACTAACTGTGAATTAGTATTTATACCCAACAAAATACATCATCTTATTGGTGGATTTTGCTTTTCACCTGATAATTTAATTTGCATACAATTTCCGAATCACACAATTAATTTTAAAAAATAAAATATGGCTCATTTTTATTTAAAATATTATATAAAATATTAATTTTAAATCAATTTTTGTACTTTATTAAAATTAATTAAATATTTTAAAATGACTTTTAGAAAACAATATTTATCAATATATTCCACCTTTTATTTTTAATGTAACTATTTTTTAAAAACAAAATATTTAACTTTTACTAATTAAATTCATTTTATAAAACTATTTAAACAGTTTACAACAAACACTTTAATATTTGCTCTTGTGATAAATAAATATATTCAATTCCATAGTGTAATTTTTAAAATAATTTTTGAAACTTTGTTAACACAAACAGTAGTAAGCACATGTGTATAACTGTATACATATCACATGATTTATAACCGAGATGGACTGTATCGAAATTCTGTCTGGAAAATATTAAATGTTACTTGCAACAATTATTATATTAAATAAATAATATAATAATAAAATTTGGAATAATAATATTTTTGAAATCATAGAATTAATTATAAACTTTCCTACCACAAAGATTACTTTTAAAACATATAATATTAAATATAATTATTAGGTATAATTTATACTTTAAAATATAGTATTAATTTAATTACAAGTTTTAGCTATTAAAATTCAACTTTTAAAAGATATATTAAACATTTATTGCTACATTATTTATTATGGCCAGCTTTCCCAACCATATGCAATTAATACATTTAACTTTATTTAACTGTTTTAATGTTATTTAGCACAATTTTAGGCATTAAATATTTTTATCTTGCTTTAATTGAATTTTTGAAAGATTATCAATATAATATAATTATTGTACAATGAGAATGTATCCTAAATTTAAATTTTTTTAGTAAATGGCTATGATGAATTAATTCTGACCTAAAGAAAAGGGTATGATATATATATATATATATATATATATATATATATATATATATCATACCCTTTTCTTTAGGTCAGAATTAATAGAGAGAGAGAGAGAGAGAGAGAGAGACAATAATTGAGATGATTGAAATCTAAAATAGGTTATATTTCCCAATCGCCCACTTAAAATCAACACTTGTGGTTTAAAATAGTTTACCACTCAGAAATAATTTACTTTAAGTACAAAGACATGCATTTTCACCCTTTATTTGGGACATCCTGCTATAATCTCTCAATTCATTATAACATTCAGCATTTTCCCAGTGATTAAACATTCTCTCTAATTATTGTTTTTGATATGTATGGAATTGATAATGCTATTGTGAATATATGAAATGCAAATTGATAGATAAAATGGCACTGACAAGATGAATTTTTAAAACTAATAGCAACTTATTTAACAGTTAAAATTAATTAATGCAAATACACAAACACACACAAAGTTAAAAATAATTATTTTAGAATATATTACACTAGTTTAGCATATCAAAAAAGTGAATAGATAAAAGTAACTTAGCAATCAATACATATAAAATACATTCTGATAAAGTAGTCAGATTGTACTGACTTATAAAAGCCTTTTCTATACAATGTATGTTTGAAAGTTTTAAAATAAATATTTTTACCATGGTATTTTTATTTTGAGAACTTCCATTACTGATCAGAATAGGGTGAAAATCGTGATGTATTTTTTCCAACTTGTTTTATTTTAAGTGTCCCATTTTTTTAAAAAAAAAATCAGAATCAAACATATTCTATAGCAGTTATATTCAATTCAGGGGTTATTGCATTAAATACAAGACAGTTTTCAGTAGAGGGTTACATGATTATGGGCAAGTTAGCACCCTTAAGATTAATTATCTGCATGTTCACTGGCTGCTTTAATAAATAATCCTTGTATTCCATAAAGCAAATGTTTAATTTCTGGCAAAAAATAATTAATATTTCATAAATTACAGCAGCATAATTTTCCAAACAGTGATATATTTTTTAGCCATGTTAGAGTTCACAAAGTAAAAGGTTGCTTTTGTTCTTTTCAATAATCTGAATTTAAGTGACTTTTTTTTTTAATACATAGACTAATGAAAGAATGTCACCTTCTTTTACTTTCTCTTTTATGAGTTCTTTTACATTTTGTTTTTTTAAATTACAAATATACAATTAATTGGTAATCAAAAGTACATAATTAATGGGTGACTTTTTCTTATTTTTTATTTACTAATACTAACCAGATTTGTAAATTCGTTTTTGGTTATCACCAAATCTTATCAAATTAGTTTGTTTTTTAAAACAAAAAAGTATAATTATTTCAAGTTCTTTTGCTTTAATTTAGGCAATCTTAAATGGATTCTTTTTATTAAAAATGTATTTTAATAAATGATATAAGTTTTTTTTAAAATTTGTTTATGGAATTCGAGTAAGATGCTTATATATATATATATATCACCCATGCACACACACGCATTCACATTCAAAAATAATAGTTCTCTTTAAAATAATTTTAAGAATTCAATACATGATTATTATATAAGCCACGTATGCTCGGTGACCATTTTAATATATATATATATATATATATTGTGCCATTACAATTTAGTCACTAGCCAAATTTATAGTAATGTGCATGTAAGAAAGTGTAAAACAAAATCATCATCACATTTTTATATAATCATAAATGAAGCTGTAGGGCATCCAAGTTTAAACCCTACAAGGTCCAGTTCTAAAAGCTTTAAACAGAGAAAGAATGGGTCCACAATTACATGCTTTACTTGTTTGTGTGTTGATAGAAAGGTAATACACACATTTAAACTATTTAATATTTAATTTTTCTGTTAAAAAGCAAAGTTATAATGCATACATATAGGCAATGTATGTGTAAATTATTTAATTGTTTTATATTTCAAATATTCAACATTTTAACTTTCTTTAAAACTAAGCTATGCTAGATCAATTCTAACATTTTATTCTATGCTTTTATTTTGCTTTTCTTTAATTATAAGTGGGATTTAAAAGTTACAGATTTAATTAAATAATTGGGTTATAATTACTAAGCTAGCAATTATATTATTTAAGGTTAGTTTATGAATGATTTGAAAGAATGAAGGATGTGTGTACATTACATACAAAATTTTACATTTCCTAAATATTGAAAGAAAAGGAAGTATTAAATCTGTTAAATTATTTTTTTTGTACAATTGTTTGTTAAAAGAGGAAATCTGTTTAATCAGATATCAATCTTTGTAGCAATTTTTTTTTTGTAAATAATTGTTTTTCACTTTGGAAGCTTATAATGGGTCAGAACTATAATTTTTGAAATTGTCTTATCAAGATCTAAAGAAGGAAGCTCAAAGATTTGAAGTGTTACCTGGATGTTAAAAGAAAAAAAAAAGAAAAGAAAGGAAATAAGGATTGAGTCTATTTTTTTTTTAAAACAAAAGTGTCTGGAAAAAGGATTAAACTTTTCAGTTGAAAAATACTTTGGTTGAAAATAAATTAGAGATCTAATTAAAACAAATTTGTCCAAAAATAGCAAGTGATGCTATCTCTGATTGGTTAAGTTAGCTAAAAATTGGATATAAAAAGCTGTTTTGAATTATTATTAGGATTATTGTGATTGATTCAGATTATTAAACTATCAAATTTGAATGTTGAAAATATAAGAAATGGCGGGCTAGAAAAATTATATGTATATCCCATTTGCCGGACCATCTGGAGGAAGCTGCACATCACATAGGAAAGAAAAGATGTGTCTAAAATAATATTCTACACCTTTCAACTGACCAGATAAATAAGATGTTTTTAATAGAAGGAAGAAAGCATTCACCTGCATTCAAAGAAGATGAATTAATCTACTGATAAATATTAATCATCAAGTCCAATTAATTGTTCCAACAACTGATTTTAAACTCAAGAAAATTTATAAATGTGAAAACAACTGCTGTATTTCATCCACATGCTTGACAGGAAGAGAAGAAAAATTAATATAATGATTTCCAAATTGTCCACTAAAGCAAATAACCTCAATAGAGTCATCATCATTAAATAGTTATACACCTCAAGAAAGAGATTGTTCCCACATAGTAGCTGCAGAAATATAGACAAGTTTGAACCCTTGGAAATTCGCCACAAACAAAAGATCGGTAATATGACTTTTTATATCTATTTTCTTTATGATATCAGTCTTAAGAAACATTTTAGCGATAAAGTGGTATATTTTATTTAAAGAACTTTTAAAGACTATTCAGATCGATTAAAACAAGAATGTCTTACTAATAATAACTTTGAGCTTCATAAATGATCTTGAAAGTATGAAAATTATTTGTTTATTAATTTTACAATATTAATGTGTAAAACAATTTTTTTTTAATGGTGTTATGATTTTAGTTTTAACTGATATATTATTATTATTTTGGTTTTTAATAATATTTTGTTATTATGGGATAAAACACGCACATACATAATAATATTTTTATATGTGTATAATTGGGAGTGAATGTGAAATAATGAGTAGTATTAGAATATTAGATTATTTTGTTTCAAGTTCAGTATAGATTTCAGCGCTTGGAAGAGAGGGGGGAGAAAATAATTTAAAACTTGTTTCTAAAACTTGCTCTTTCAATTCTACTAACATTTTTTTTTATTCTATTTACATGTTGGATTTTAAAGTATGTGTGCCAATGAGCAGATAATATTTTTTTTAAATACTTTTCTCATGGAGTGAAAATCATGGTCAATGTGACGTCCAACTTAATACAAAATACATTTGAAGGGAAAGGGGGAAGAACTTAAAATTAATCTGAGGATTGTTATATAATCAATTATTATTATTATTATTCATGTCAATTTTCATATTTATCTAGAAATTTTTATGTATATGTTAGAAATGTAGTAATAAATATTAGTTTGTTTTATTAAACGAGGCGTATATATTTCATTAAGTGTAGTCTTGGTTAAGTGTGATTATTCATCATCATCAATGGTTGAATATTAGTTATTTAAGATATAAGTAAATATGCTAAAATTAAGCAATAATTATGAATTTCTTTATAAAAATTAGTTTTATGTTTAGGCTTAGTCCTAGAGCTGTAGTTGAAACCCTTGTCATTATTGTTATTATTATCATCATCATCATCGTCATCAACATTTTAATTAATGAGCTGTTTAACTGTTTAAAGGCCATAAATAAATATTGATTTTATAATATTTAGTGATCTCTTAGTATTATTATAACCACATCCCATCATCTATTTCATGCAAGGATGAGTGAATTGCCATCCTAAATTAGTTATATATAATCTGAGCTAGTAAACTTACAAAACTATTGAAACACATTTGTTATGCTAAGATCTGAGAAATGATTTATGTCTAATATACTCCACTTTGGTTTAAAGATGTTTTACTTTTACCTAAATATTAGTGCTTATAGTGATATGGCTCAAAAAGCAAAATCTTCCATTTTATTATAAATAAAGTACCAAGAAGGGATTCAAACCCGGTACATGTGAAAGGTTATTAGATATAACCGTGTCTAGATTCAGATAATCTAGTGGCGCCCTGCTAGACCATATTCACTTAGTATTTGTTTAAACATGCACTTAACATCAAACCAAGAAATGAAAGTGGATAAAACCTACTGCCTGTATACCTGAGTTATATTTTATTGAATTACTAGTGTACTCACTTCACGTGATTTCATATAATACTGGTTATTAATAATTTGATCAACCTTTAATTTTGATATTGGACTCCTTTACTCAGATATAATAATATCTTTTGATCATCATTTAATTTTTGAATTTATGATTATTTCTTATATATAGTAGACAACTCAGGCATGGTAATATCTATCTTTTTTTTTTTTTTTGATACTTTTATTAGGTTACAATATATATATATATATATATATATATATATATATATAATGAACTTGAACTCATACTTTCAAGCTCCCTACAGCTATCCAATCCATCATGTATAATCGATACACATGACAACACACATATGAAAAAGATAAATGATCTCCAATATATTTATTTTGTGCTGAACCAGCACTCATCAGTTGATCCAGATCACCATCTTTCACACATATATAAAAACAGTTCTCATTTTGTATTAAGATAGCAAATCGTCAAACTTTAATAAACCAACTTCAATCTTCAGACTTCAACTCTTCAGCAATCCATATCATTGGAAGTCCAATGATGGAATGCTTAAAGCTTTGATGTCAATATTATTATTATATCCATGTTTACCTTAAGTCAATCTGACTCCTCTTGTATATAACCTTACCATATCCATTTTATTATACAGAAGAGGGATAGGCAGAATACAGACTGAATATGCAATATTTAAATATATGTATAGTTTCTATAATAACCTTAATGTAATGATTATAAGCAACTTGAACTTAGACTTTCAAGCTCCTACAGTTATCCATTCTGTCTTATGCAACCAATACTCATGACTACATACACATAAAAGTATTTTGTGCTGAATCAGAAGTCATCAATTGGTCCAGACCACCATCTCCCACACATATATACAATGTTCTCCGTTTGTACTAAGATGGCAATTCTTCAAACTTTAGTGGACAAGCTTCACACTTCTCATCTTTCCCACTCTTCAGCTATTTATATCATTGAGAATCTGATGATGAAATGCTCAAAGTCTCTGCTGATGCCCATATTATTGTGATACCCATGTTGACCTTAAGTCAATCTGACCCCTCACACATAGTACCTTAACATATACATTTAATTATACAAATGCAGGATGGACAGAATACAGGCTGAATATATATATATATATATATATATATATATATATATATATATATATATATATATATATATATATATATATATATATATATATATATCTAGATAAACACAGACTAGCATCAAAATATATACTCATTTACTTGAATATGTCCTTAAAATATATATACAATAAATCAAAATCGTATGTAACAACTTCTTTTTGACAATAAGAAGCAAATAGTTTAAAAATTAAATATGGAAAATGGTGTACATGAAAGTTTAATTAAAATTGTATCATTATTTTAAATCGATTAGGCTTGTTTTAAAGTTATATCTCTAAAATATGTTGAAGTTATTGACATGGATATTTGTATAATTAAACTTACTTTCAAAAGTTCTCCATTTACATGCATAGTTTATAAAAAAAAATTCTTGAAAATAAAATCGCTCAATTTTTTTTTAAATTTTAATTTTGATGTAATTTTTTATTTAGCTATCTAAATAATTCCGGCTAAAATAGAGTATACTGTCTGATTAAGTGTACTTTTGAATAACATGTGACCCTATAGAAAATTATATAATGCATTTATTTCTCTGATAAATTACTTTTCTCATTTTCCAATTGTTTCAAATTATGAAGATATATAGGATACAGGAGTAAAGTTATATCTGAACGTGAACCATATATTCTGATTTCATATTAAGGAACCATACTATATAGCCTATAATCAGTCACATGATAAGGAAGCCCATCTGGAAGCTAATGATATAAGCATTTTTTTCTTTTATTTATCTGTTATACTTCCTATGTTTTATTTGATAGTTATCTTGGATTTAAATTTAAATGCATGTTCTTGCTTTTGAAATGCTTGGTACTAATTAAAAATTTGTTAGCTCTAGTAAATTCTAAATAAAAATTTATACTGCTCAGAATAATGTAAAGGGGTAAGTGATTCTATGGGCAACAGACATTTGAATTACTTAAAATTAGGACATTTTAAAGAAAGAAAATGCTTAATAAAGAACAATTAATATTTGCTTCCACATAAAATTTTATACTTTAGAGATGGGTTGTGCTAATATATAACTACAAAAAAGTCTAGAAATAAAGCTATCTAATTCTTTGTATAAATTTTCCTACCAAATATCTGGTCTTATTCACTTTAATCACAGTCTATTTTTTAATAATTAATTGACTAATAAAAATACAGTATTAAATTGTGAGTAGTGAAATGCAGTTTTATGATTGGAAAGCTCTATGGAAATATCTTCATAATTCTTATTGAAATAAATATATCATATATTAGAAAATGCAACATATAAATATGAACTTATTCCACAAGTTGCTCCATTTCTCAGTAATCTTATGGATAAATTTCTCTTTTTTTCTTCAAAATTAAATACATAAATAATCTATTATATACTTCTTATATACTTTGTCTACCAACAACCATCCATGTCTTAATAATATTATATATAAAAAATGAGTAATTTTTTCTTTTTTAAAAAATAAATTATAGCATACAAAATAAAAAAGAAAAAGGAAATGGTAATATTCATTATAGTTATCTAGATGCATTGAATTTTAGTGACAGTATTTAGTTAGTTCATCTAGCTTCCATTTCATCAATTATTACCTAAATAATTAAAAAGATCATTCAACACACACACACACACATATATATATAAAATTTAGTTCAAATTATTGTAAACTTCCTGCTTAAAAAATATTTTTCTTGAAATATATCATTAATATTAATAAATTGTTTGCATTGTCAATATAAATATTTGAAATATGAAATTTTATTTACAAAAATATCTAGATAGACTATAATACTAAAATTGGTAGGTACCAATATATTAATATTTGTTTTATAAGTAATTTTTAGTTTTTTTCTTGCTTTTTTGGTAAAAGTATAATGTGATAATCGTTATCTTAAATATTTCTTTTGATAAAAAATCCATATTTTAAATAAAAGTTTTGCTTTGTGGAAGAGATTACCTTTTTAATGTTTAATGTCATAATTATTATTTTAGGTTAGATAAAATACGAAAACAAAGTTGATATATGTTGAGTGAAATTAATTAAACTGAGTATACAAGTATACTTTGAGTATGTGCATCAATCATGGGTACTCAGCTATCCTTGGAAGCTAAAGCTTATTATATGACAAATGCAACTTGCTTTGTATTTTGAATATTAGGTTAGATAAAATACAAAAACAAAGTTGATATATGTTGAATGAAATTAATTAAACTGAGTTTACAAGTATACTTTGGGTATGTGCATCAATCATGGGTATTCAGCTATCATTGGAAGCTAAAGCTTATTATATGACAACTGCAACTTGGTTTATATTTTGAATACAAAATAAAGAAAACAAAAAAAGTTTTTTTAACATAAATAAAAATTTATTGCAGTCTATATTGAGATGGTATCTCATATATATATATGAAAAACAAAAAGCAAGTTAAAACTTGCTAACACTTGCATTTATGACAATAGATGGCATTCTACCAAAAACACTGTCAAGCGTATGTTTGTTTACATAAACATCAGAGCAAGTATTCACTATCTCTAACTTTAGTTCCACCTTCAGATCATGATTTCAAGCTATTTGCTATCATCAGTGAAGGACAGGAATAAGAAATTAGATCTAAACACAAACCCTGAGCGTTTATGAAACAGTTTCTATTCAGCTTGCAAGCGTGAATCTTTTAGACATGTAATGTCTTCAAACTCAGCATAGCAAGCCAGATAGCTATATGGGGCTGATATCAGTTCAGCATCACCACATAGTAGAAGCCTCTGCAATATATATAATTGCAATAAAGATCTCAAAGGTACATTTATGAAAAACAAAAAGCAAGTTAAAACTTGCTAATGCTTGTATTTATGACAATAGATGGTGTTCTACCAAAAACACCTTCGAGCATATGTTTGTTTACATAAACATCAGAGCAAGCATTCACTATCTTACTTTAGTTCCACCTTCAGATCATGATTTCAAGCTATTTGCTATCGTCAGTGAAGGACAGGAATAAGAAACTAGATCTAAACACAAATTGTTTCATAAACGCTCAGAGTTTGTGTTTAGATCTAGTTTCTTATTCCTGTCCTTCACTGACGATAGCAAATAGCTTGAAATCATGATCTGAAGGTGGAACTAAAGTTAGAGATAGTGAATGCTTGCTCTGATGTTTATGTAAACAAACATACACTTGATGGTGTTTTTGGTAGAATGCCATCTATTGTCATAAATACAAGCATTAGCAAGTTTTAACTTGCTTTTTGTTTTTCATAAATGTACCTTTGAGATCTTTTTTGCAATGATATATATTGTAGAGGCTTCTACTATGTGGTGATGCTGAACTGATATCAGACTCATATAGCTATCTGGCTTGCTATGCTGAGTTTGAAGACATTAGATGTCTAAAAGATTCACACTTGCAAGCTGAGTAGAAACTGTTTCATAAATGCTCAGAGTTTGTGTTTAGATCTAGTGTCTTATTCCTGTCTTTCACTGACAATAGCAAATATCTTGAAATCATGATCTGAAGGTGGAACTAAAGTTAGAGATAGTGAATGCTTGCTCTGATGTTTATGTAAACAAACATACGCTTGATGGTGTTTTTGGTAGAACGCCATCTATTGTCATATATATATATATATATTATTTAATACAATTATCTGTAGTTTATAATAAGAATTTAAAATACTATATTATCTTTATTAAATCAGTTAAAGTTTTTTTTTTTATTTTACAAAAAAATCAGGATTTCTTTTTTGATTTTCTGTTTAATTTATTTAAATCAATTATAACTCGAACTAAAAAAGTATGTTAAGATATGTTTTTTTTTTCTTATAAGCTCTTTTTGTGTGTTTCTTTGAAAAACATGGGTTGGAGAAGAATTAGAGAGTTTTGCAATTAAATCTATTGTTCAAACTCAAGCTACAAAATGTATTTGTAATTAAAAATACTGCTAAAATTTATCAGTTGTATATCAGGCCAATTGATCAAATACTTTTTTAAATTAAGAATTCTCAGAAATAAAAGCATAGAAATTGTGACTAAATTAGCTAAAAATAAACCAGAAGATGTGAACCTTTATTAAAGACAACATACAAATTTCACTTTTCTCTTCTTTAGATTATTAAGAATTTTTCCACTAAAAGTGTTACTATACATCCTAATGAAAATGTTCTCTGACTAGAGAACATCAAAAACTTCTCTTTCAGAGAAAACTATCTTCCAGCCACACCTGGGGCAGCCTAAGTAATTTCCAAATACAGAAAGGATGCAGCCAACTATCTAGCCCAGCATGTGTCCAGTAGACAGAGGACTAAAAAAAATTATACCAGCAATTATGAACTAAACATACATGGGTGGTACCCTCTTGGTAAAATTTAAACCACTGATCAATGAGAGTATATGCAAACTGTTGCTTAAATGAATGCTTAATCTAATTACCATGATTTTAACCTAGACTCAGTCAACTGTGTTGTTGTACATTAAAGGTTTTGATAATAGAGTATAGGATTTTTAATAAGGATTTATGTTATTTTGGTTGATTACAAGGGGGAATATGGTGCTATATTATTTATGTATACTTTTATTCATCTTTAGTATACTCAAATATTTGTAAAGGCTAGATTCCCAGAATGTTAACTGCTCAATCTTGATAGACAAATAGGGGGTGGGAGGAATAAAGATCAGTCACAAATTCCATCCATAAGCAAACACTTTGAAATGTTATGATGAAAACAGGAGTTTGTAAAAGTAAAAATTGATAGTCATAGCAAGCAATAAGAAATGTACTCTGTCCATTTAAGATAAGTATAAAATTATTTAATGAGTGAAAGTAGAAAGTTGCAGTGGAGCACAATACAGCTCACTCAAATATTAAGTCACCTTAAAAGGTGCTTGCCTTATAGATAAAGATGCCATTCAATAGCGCCATTTTCATGCTAAAACTATAAAATATGACCATTCCCCGGCCGTTGATTATAATAATTTTGCTGTGCTTTTTTGTAATGTGAAAATAAAAACAAAACAAAATCGTCTTTTTTAAATATTAATTTTTATTAACGTATACAATTTAAATGATAATAATAAATGTAAAATAAAATCAACAAATTACAATTTGATTCATGTTTTTTATTTTGCTTTATTAGAAAAATCAATTTTCTATCGTATATTTTTTTACTTGTGTTACGGCTTTTTTTATCAATTTTCTATTGGATATTTTTTTACTTGTGTTATGACTTTTTGTTGTTGTTGTTGTTGTTTAAAAAATAATAATTGTAATAAAAAGTAAAATTTTTTACTTTATTTTTTTAGTCTTCATTTTACATTTTTTTTCTTTACAGACAAAGAGATATTATGGCTATTTTTACTTCAAATAGAATAACAATAAAAAGTAAAAGTTGTTAGGATTAGTTTTAGGGTTAGTTTTAGGGTTAGTTTTAGGGTTAGATTTAGGGTTAGTTTTAGGGTTAGGTTTAGGGTTAGTTTTAGGGTTAGGTTTAGGATTAGTTTTAGGGTTAGGTTTAGTTTTAGGGGTAGGGTTCTGTTGTTTGTAATGCTAAAATAAAAAATATCAAAATTGTAACTGTAGTCAGACAAAAGAAAGAAACTCAAACTTTTTTAAACAACAACAAACACATATAAATGTCTTCTTTACTTATTAACAATATTTATAATATTTGCTTTTTATGGAATTTACAAAAAAATTGTGCATACTTGTACTTTTCTTACAGGATATTTTTTTGTTACCACTCTTTTTTACTTCAAAAATATACACACACTAAAATCTTCTTTGTCTCATGGAATTTATAAACAGTACATTACTTGATGCATTACCTAATTGCAACTCACTAAAAACATAGATCTTGTCAACATTTTCCTAATTAAAACTTCAATACAGTATGTTGTAAAAAGTCTTATAATTATTACTTTACAAAATCTGAACATTTCAATAATTTAAAATAAAAAAAATCCAATGAAAACAACATTTCCATCCAATTCAATTACACACTCTCTCATCAAGCTGTAACTATTTTATAAACTGTGCGAATTCGGAAAATGTATTTGCTGTGATGCAACATACATGCTGTACTGTGATGCAACATAGCGGGATACATTCTGTAGCACAACAAAAAAGTTGTATTATAGAAAATGTGGGTTCGAATGTGTCGGCCACGGAAACAGCATTTTTATGTGTTTTAGCATGGAAACAGCACCATAGAGTGACATCTGTAGCTATAAGTTGAGTACCATTTAAAGTTACCTTATTTGAACATGGTCTTCATAATAAATTTTTGCCATTGTCATTCTTAGGCTTGAAGATGACACATTTCCTTGGTGAATATGTATAAAATGTTAAACCATTATTAAAATAATGAAAGAATAATTTAAAATTTAGGCTGGTATTTTGTCATTAAAATATATAGAATCAGTGGAAATGCTATGAAGTTAGAATTAAGAAAAGAATTAGTAATGAAAGTAAAGGATAATAAAGATTACGAAATCATACTTAAGTGCCATAGTTATTAATTTAATTATAAAATTAAAAGCTATTATGTCTTCTGGGAAGAACATAAATTATAATTATAAGAGTCTACATAATATTGACTTTAAAAAATATTATGTAATAAGAATACATAAATAAATAAACACTACAATCATTGAAGAATATTTTTGATCTAATGCTATGCTATATGCCTATTGGTGTACTCATATAGGTTATAATTTGGCTAATCTTTAGAATTTTGCAGACATAAAGATGTTTTGTACTGTCACAGTGTATATGGTGGGAGATAAGATGGTGCCCAACATGGTGCTCATTAATAAAGTAGTCTGAGGAAAGGATAAGAATGAGTTAAGAGACATTCACATGTTTTCAGGAAAGTGAGATAATGTTACAAGGGGTCAGATTTAAGTTTTTTGAGATAATTGGAAGAATAAGAAAAATGGGTGAAGATGAAAGCCAAAAAAATAGCTCAGTGGTAACAGTTAAAAACCCTGAATGATGTCATTTAGAACAAATATTGAAAGCTATTGCTGACTTAAAAGAAATAGTAGTTAGAAATAGCAAAAAAAAATAAAAATCATGGTTGAAGATCTTGGAAAGGAAGTAAATGAGTTAAAAAAGGAAAAGAGTAAAAATGGCAAAAGTAAAACTAAAGAGGAGCTAGAAGAGATTGAACCCAAACTAAGTAAGGATATGAAAGAGGAGAAAGAAATAGGAAAAATAAAAACTTATCAGAAAAGAAAAAACCCAGGAATAGATTTGGATAAAATAAGTATGGAGATGAGTCTTAACAGAGAAGGAAAAGGTAATCCAAAAAAAACTAATTAATCAGACTCATACAAATCAATGTTTTCAAGGAAAATGAAGTCAAAAACCCATTATATACCCAGAGAAACTATACGATTCCTTCTACTTTCACAGATTGAATGAGAAAAGAGAAAATTATAGTGGCTACAAACAATTTAAGTAGTGCAGTTCAGGGATGGAGAAAGATGATAGAATATAGCCTGCAGATGTTCCAAGAATATAAAACAACAATTCTTAAGGGATTTTGGAGCATCAAAAAACAAGGAGTAATTTGCATCTAGATATCATGGAAAATGTATATATATATATATCAATCGGTGGCAAAAACTGTAATAAAATTTTCCAATGTTAGCCCATGAACTCAGAGTGCTAGAGAAGTACTCAATGGATAAATAACAGAGCATGAGATAAGATATAACTTGCCATTAGGGGTTGAACATAAGTTCACTAAAAACTACAGATTATTCATTGAAGAAGCATTGGAAATTTTAAAAGACATGGAGTTAACAATTCCATAGAAGATGAAGATGACTTTAAAGTTAGTTGACAGATTTATAATGAAACCATGGTTATGACCAATAATATACTCAGGAAAGATGAAAGACAAAAAGGCTACATGGGGTAGTCAGAGTTTTTTATTTCTCCCAAGTGAGGAGTAATTAGATGGTATTTTCCATCATCTTGTATATATATATAAATTTTAATGGTAAATACAATGTTATAGTTTAAATTCTTTTGTAGAACTTTCGATTACATGGTAACCCTCATCAGCTTTAACTGAATTTCAAATTTTTTAAACTTAATGTTATGCATATTTCCATAAGCTGTGTATAGAATTTAAACTATAATATTGTATTTACTGTTAAAAATTTTTTTTATATATAAAATATTTTATAACGGTACTGTATTTTAAACACACACACACATACATATATATATATAATAAAATTATCCATAGTTTATAGTAAGAATTTAAAGTAATATCTTTATTAAATCAGTTAAAGTTTTTTATCTTATTAGGAAATCAGAATTGCTTCATTTGATTTTCTGATTATTTTTTTTAAAAAAGTTATACCTTAAAATGATTCTCCCCTATATAATCTGTGACAGTACAAAACATCATTATGTCTGAAGAATTCTGAAGATTATCCAAATTATGATAACCCATATAAGGATTCCCCTAGACATATATTCTATCTCTAGTTCAAGAAGTTTATTCAGTGATCATAGAGTTTATTTATTTAAATATTCTGGTTACATAATATTTTTAAGGCAAAATCTTATGCAAACTCTAATAATTATAATTAATGTCCTTCCCAGAGAGCACAACGGCTTTTAATTATATAATTAAATTAATAACAAAGGCACTTCTATATGGCTTTAAATAATCATTATTATACTCTACTTTCATTACTAATTCTTTTCCAATTCTCTCTTCATAGCATTCCAAAACTGACCCTATCTATTTTAAGACAAAATACCAGTGTAAATTTTAACTCAATCCTTTATCATTTTAATAATGGTCTAATTATTTAACATTTTGTACCTTTTTCCTGAGAAAATATGCCATCACAAACCCTACAAATGACAATAGCCTAAATTTATTATGGAAACCCTGTCCAAATAGTGGTTGAATGTAGGACAACTTAATATTAGAGTGATCTATATTACATTCTAATCTCACCCTCTACTTTCATTCAGTAAATAATTTCATACTTATTATTAATGGACAGCATGAATTTCCCACTGATTTCTTATGACAGTTGATTACTACTTTTACAAATTCTAGTTTCCATCATAAGTTTCCAGGGATTTGCTTATAGATGGAAATTTTAACTGATATTTTCCCCCTACCTTTTGTATGTCTTTTAAGATAGGCAGTTAATATTATGGAAATGTAGTCTATACATATGTTCAAATAAAATAAAAATGAATGAAAACTATATATAATCAAATGAATAAAAACTAAGTAATATAGTACCATATCTCCCCCTTTTAATTCAATCAAAACAACATAACAAATCCATATTAAAAATCCCATAATCTATTGTTGACTGAGTCTAGGCTGAAATTGTGTTAATTAGAATAAAAGATCACTTAAGCAACTTTTTATATTTATCCTGGATGATCAACTGTTAACATCAAGAGGGTACATTCCATGTGTGATCTTAGTTCATAACTGCTGGTGTGAATTTATTTTAGTCCTATGGTTTCTCAGCTAGCTAGCTAGATTCATCTTTTTTGTAGTTGGAAATGACTCAGGCTGTTTCAGGTGTGGCTGGAAGATGGTTTTCCTCATGAGGGAAGTTCTTGATCATCTCTAGCTGGAGAACATTTTCATAGTGACATATATTAGCACTTTTAATGGAAAAATTCTGAATAATCTAAACAAAAGAAAACTCAGCAACTTACATGTTTAATTGCAAACAGTATTCAGACTTTATGCTTTATTTTTAGCTACATTTTGTCTCTTACAATTCTTGTTAAATTAGTACAATACACAACTGTTAGTCCTTAAAAATATTTTTAATTACAAATGCATTTTCTAACCTGAGTCTTAACATTAGAGTTAATTGCAAATCTCTTTAAACTCCCCAAACCAGTGTTTTTTCAAGAAACACAAGATAAGCTTTTAAGAAAAAAAAAAACCTTGTCATACTATTTTATCTTGAGCTATAATTGATTTAAATGATTTAAGCAGTAAATCAAATGAAGAAATCCTGATTTCCTCATAAGATAAAAATTTTTTAAACTGATTTAATAGAAGATAATATATTATTTTAAATTATTGCTGTAAATAAAAGATAATTTTTCTAAATTAAATATATACATACACAAATATATATGAGATGGCAGAAAATATAATAACATTACTCATCTCTTGGCAGAAATAAAATAAATGAACAAAAAACTTCAACTATCCCATGTAGGCTTTTCTCTTTTCTTCTTTCTGGATGGTATTGTTGGTTCTGACTGTGGGTTCATTATCATTCCCCCATATAATTTGAGATTCATCTTCACTTTTTGTAGGATTGTTGAACTCTATGACAGCTAGAATTTCCATTACTTCTTCTATTGATAACCTGCATTTTTGGCAAGCTTACATTGGATCTCTATTGGCAAGTTATATTTTCTTCATTCTCACAATCTGGTATTAATCCATTGGGTATCTTTCTGGAACTATGAGTTTCATAGTCTGATATTGGAAACATTTACTATAGTTTTTGTGCTGGTTGATATATACTTTTCAGCAATATGTGAATACAAATTGTTTCCTGCTTTTTGACTCCAAAAATCTTTATGACTCATTGTTTTATATATTTGGAATATCTGTGGGCTATATTTCACCACCTTCCACCATTCCAAAGTTGCACCACTTGAATGGTTTATGGCCAGAATAATTTTCTCTTTCTCACTTGATCTGTGAAAGTAGAAGAAATAATGTAGGCTGTCCAGTTAATTAAATGGGTTTTAATCCCCATTATGCTTGAAAACCTTGATTTGAATGAGTCTGGCTAATGAAGCCCTTTCTGGAGTTTTATCTTCCTCTCCTTTAAGCATTGTCTCCATACTTATTTTATCCAAATCTATTCCATTGGTTTTTCTTTTCTGACTAGTTTTTATTTTCCCTATGGGCTGTTCGTTTCTTTCTATTTCCTCCTTCTCCTATATCTTTATTGATTTTGGTGTAAGCCTTTTTAGCTCCCCTTCAGCTTTTATTTTGCAACTTGTACTGTCTTCATTTCATTTTTAACTCATTCACTTCCTCTGTAAAGTGTTTAGTCATGGATTTTATTTATTTTCCTTGCTATCATTATTATTTTTTTTAGTTTAGGAATAGCTTTAAATATTTTTTCTAGGTGATGTCATTCAGGGTTTTTAAATGTTAACACCAGAATTTCCATTTGGCTTTAATCTTTACTCTCTTCATCTATTCTTCTAATTATCTCATAAACACAAAAACCTTCCCCACTTGGAGCACTATCTCACCTTCCTGAAAACACCTAAATGTCTTGTAGCTCATTTTTAATTCTTTCCTCAGGCCATTTTATGTTAATGAGCCTTACATATTGGAAAGCTATTTTCTCACTTTTCTCCTCTTCACACTCTGTGACAGTACAAAACATCACTATGTCTGTAAAATTCTGATGATTACCTAAATTATAATAATCTTTGTGGAGGAGGCATTAAACATATAGTCTAACATTAGATTGATAAGATTCTTCAATGATCAGTTTATTTATTTACATATTCTGGTTACAAAATATTTTTAAGGTGAAATCATACATGGACTCTAATAATTGTAATTTATATTCTTCCCAGAAAACACAATACTTGTTAATTCTATAATTAAATTGATAAAAAATGCATTTAAGTATAGTTCCATTAATCTTTATTATACTCTACTTTTATAACTAATACTTTTCCCAATTCTTCTTACATAACACTTCAAATTGACTGGATCTACTTTTAGAAAAAATACTTGCATAATGTTTAACTCAATCATTTATCATTTTAATAATGGTTCAATTATTTAACAGTTTATATCTTTTTCTCAAGGAAAATACAAAACCATCATAAAATTATGAATGACAATGGTCCAAATTTATTTTGAAGATCCTGTCCAAATAGGTGTGAACTTTAAGGTGACTTCATATTAGAATGATTTGTATGGTGCTCCATTTCAACCCTCTATTTTCACTTGTTAAAATGATTTTATACTTATTATTAATGTACAGCATGGGATTCTCACTGTTTATTCACAACTATTGATTTTTACTTTTACAAACTCCTGTTTCCATCATAAGTTTTCTGATGTTGCTTATGTGTGAAATTCTTAACTGTTCTTTACATCCCACCACCAATCAAAATTGAGCAGTTAACATTTTGGGAATGTAGACTATACAAATGTTTGAGTACAATAAAAATGAACAAAATATATATAATCAAATGAGTAAATACTAAGTAATATAGAACCATGCCCCCTTTTTATTTCAATCAAAATAATATGATGAAACCCTATTAAAATACTATACTCTATTGTTGAAACTTTTAACATATAACAGAGACAGCTGACTGAGTGTAGGTTGAAAGCATGCATATTAGAATAAAATTTTGCTTAAGCAACAGTTTATATTTACCCTGGTTCTTCAGCTATTAAACATTCACCAAGAAAGTACAGTCCATGTGTGATCTTAGTTTGTAATTACTGGTTTCAGAATATAAAGGCAATTTCTGGATCAGTTTTGAACTAGGAAATTAGGACATGTTAATGATGACACAATTATGGAACTCCAGGGTTCATTGTAAAATGGTTAGCATAACATACTTAAAATCTTTTTTTTGTAGCTAGTAGTTTTTGCTTTCTGAATTGATGGTTGCTATCTCCAGCAATAATCTTATTCTCATCTTTTTTTTCAAGTCAGTTTTTGGGATAGAAATGTCAATAATAACCACGGGATGATCTTTTTTTTTTCAATAATTTCTTTATAAATTATCTATCAACAATCTAAAATTAGCAATTAGCAAATATCAATCGTCAGCAATCAACAATTAACAAAAATAAATAATCAGGATTCTGCAATTAGCAAATAATAGATGCAATCAAAACAAAACAGAGCTTCTATATTCTTTTTTTATCTCCAGCCAAATCACAATAATTTTGAAATCAAGACAAAATCTAATTGGGTGTGTGCTATCTATATATCTACTTATAACTGCACATACTCTTACAAAACAAAAAATATATATATAACAAACTACAAGGCTTTATATAACATTTTTTTCTTTTTCCTTTTTTAAAATGTTTGACTTTTGAAGTGGAGAAAGTCTCTGGTTCATTATTTTATAAACAAATATCTACGTTATAAATAAAAAATAAATGATTTTACTTTATTTATTTTCAAATCATTATATGTAATACTTTAATTGCAATAATTATAATAATAAATTTGCTAAAGTATGTTAAAATTAAACGCATTCAAAAATTAGAATTATTTATGCATGCATACATTTATATTTAAATATAATATTAAAACTTTCTATCATTATCAGTGTAATTTTAAATCATATATATATATATATATACACCCAATAATAAACTTATTATTATATTAATACTATTCTTAAATAATTTATCCTTATTACTATTAGTATTATGTCTTTTTATTTTATGTGTAGTTTTTTCAAAATTAAATTAATCTGTGTATTTTATACTAAATTTGAATCATGATAAAAAAAGACATGTATTCAAAATTGCTATATCTAAAAATATGTCTGGGCAAACATCTTGAATAAGTTTAATAATTCACTTTATAAGGCAATATTATCAATAATTTAATATCACTTCTACAACATTATATGTACCCATAATAACAATATTAGTAATAATTGACAATATTTGTGATATTAATAAACCAATAAAATTTTTTAGAAGGTTTGCTTATAGCTATTAATTTGAACACACTAAATACCATTAGAATATATATATATTATAATGATCGAAATGCAAGTGAAGATCGAATCTAACCGCAAACTACGATATCTGCTCTACAAGGCGCCATCTAGGCATTTAAATTTAGAAAAATTTATAGAGTAGGCAGATACGCGCTGTTAAAATTCCACTTTATTTAAATATTCAGATCGTTAGCCCAAGTCACTAGCTCAGTGGAAATGCAGAGATAAAAATCTATATCTTAATTTATATCTTAAATAAATAAAAGCCACTGCCAGAAATTAACACATAAAAATATTTATTTACGCACATATAAAATAACATTTAAATTTTGAGGAATAAATTCACCATTTTAGATTTTTCTATTAATCTTTAGTTTTACATTTAAGTAAATTACAACCATGAGTTTAATATTTATTTAGGGAGTCGAGTATGAATAGACTACATAGATCTGCATTTGAAAAGAAAATATTCTTCCTTGATTTAACCTTAGGCAACAAATTTCGCAATCAAACCGGCGCCAATCCATCTGATACATTTATGTATTCAATGTAGCATGAAAATACGATGACACAAAATACTATACTGTCAGGAATGTACATCTGAACAGCAAGTAGAATTAGAGAAGACATTGTCTCTCCACCAACAGGAATGTCACATCTGTTGGCGAGTAGAACAATAAACATAAAACTCCATAGGAATGGACTGTGGTCCTTTGCCGTCTTACAAACCCATCCATAGGCAAACAGAAGGTGTGTGGCATATATATATATATAATCCTGCCCATAGCGGATCTCATACTACATCTACAATTACACAAATATATCCAATCCATTGAACCAATTCAACTACAAAATGAATAACCTAAGATTACCCTCCCTTAATATAACTTTACAAAACTATATAGCCATTCACGCCCGACTTAAATTTAACATTTAAATACGTTCGCACAGATTATTTTTATAAATTTGTTTTTAAAATGTTGAGTATAGATTGGCTGCACAGATTCCACGGTCAAAAACATCCAAATTAAACACAATCGATCAAAATACAAAATCATCGATAACGTCAATTGCAAAGGGAATACACAAGGCCCCATGGCATTCATCATAAGATGCCCACATTAACATCGTTGACCTATATATTCTAATCAAATGTGAAAACTTCAACATAATCAACTGCTAATGAATCTATGCAACGTCTATACCCAACCTAAATTTCATCATTTAAAATTTAAACGATAAACAATTTATACAATAAGGAAAAAAAAATTGGAAATGATTTTTATCAATCGGAAAACATATAAAATTAAACATTATTAATTTGATTTTAAACTTAAAAAAGTCAGATGGAAGTTCATAAGCTTGAACGAAAGTTCTTAATTATTTTTAAATTTAGAGTTCATGTCAATATAGCTTAAGGTAGAAGAGTCCAGGTTTCTGCTTTTAATTCCCACAATGCCTCCATTGGAAGATAATGTTCTGGAGATGGCAATAGCTGGTTCAAGGTATCACAGTCTTTTCCCTTTTCCTTTTTAAATAGAGAGTGTGGTATGTGCGTCCTACCACAACTCTCAAACACACAATGCTGGAACTGTCAGAAAAAACTGTATTTCCCTTTTTATATTAATCCACACGGATTCAATCAACAAAACGTCACTAATCCATCACTTTCATTAGGGTCCGAGCCAAGGCTTAGTGCTTCCATTGGTCAAGCTAATTTCTCTTTTCTTCTTATCTATCTTTCATCAGATCATTTTAAGTATACAAGTGCCCAAGGCTAGCTTGCTTTTCAAACAATTTATAAACAATCATTTCCATTTACAGATTACAAGTATTAATTAATACCTGTTTTTATTTTTAAATCTTGTACTTTTTTTTTATAAAAAAGTACGTTCAAATACTTATTTGTTTTTTTTTTTAAAAATATTTTTAAAGTTTGGCATCTGTGTGAATGTATATACGTTTAACAAACATTTTAATTTTAGCGTTTAGTTTTTTACTTTTATTTGCGAACTTTTAAGTTTTTATTTTAAATTAATGTAACGACATATTTATATATCATTACAATTTATATATATATATATATGAAATCTAGATGATATATTTGCTCTATATATTAGTAAAAAATAATCTTTATTGGAAACAGCAAAGCAAGAAATATAAAACTATATCAAATAAAGAATAGATAGAGCAAGAGAAAAATATAAGATATTGTTTTAAAATAATCGAAGTAATTTAAGCAATGCATAATTAGTCTTTATAAAAAGAAGTCATTTTAACAGCCCAAAGCATAATTAATCTTTATAAAAAGAAGCCATTTTTAAAACACAATGATTAAGAATTTATGGATGAAGATAGTATAGTAAAATGCAATACATAATATGACAATAATGGTTAATTAATAAAATATATTTATTACATAAAGCATGTAACTGTTATATATTTATAAGTCAGATTATATGTAACTGAACATGAAGTAAATAAACCTTCCAATGACTTATATATTGGAAATAATCTTTTCAAAAGAGAAATGGTACCTCCTATCTTTTGATTAATATTCAATCTACTGGTTTAAAATATTTTCAATCCAAAATACAAAACAAAATATTTTTTAAAAAAAGAATGTATGGCCTTTTCACTTTTCCTCATTTTATTTTATAAAGGCATATCTGAAGCACTTTGGAAAGAATGTGTGAGAATTTTTTTAACCAATAATATTATGTTTAAGGCTAATAGGCATTTGTGAAAATTTTCATTTAATACATAGTTAATATTGACTAAAATAGTTAAATATGTAAATGTAAGACATTTATAATGATTAATATTATAATAATGCAACCAGATTAATACTAGCATGAGTGGTTTATTATATAAATGGAATATTCTCATTCCAAAGTGCAAGACATTTTTTAGGCAGCAGAATAAACTGTCTTTTCTCTTTTCCTCATTTTCTTTTACATAGGTTTATCTGAAGCACTTTGGAAAGAATGTACATATATTATTTAAAAGTAAAAGTTATTTTTAAATTGGATTATATTATTTTAAATGACATTTGTAAAATGATTTAATTTACATATTATCAATAATGATTCAAATAGAGAAATATGAGAATATGTCATTTCTAGTCCTTAAAATGATTTATAAAATATTGTATCCCTATAAAACACACATATATACATGTGTATGCCTTACATTTTAAAATATTAAAAATGTTATTTGATAAAATAAAATATATTTTTTTAATACCACATACAATTAGCTGTAATTATGAAACATATTTTTCTAGTGTACTGGTCGAAAATATATGTCCATCCAACAAGATTTAGAATTTAAGCAAAAGTACACTGAATCCAATCATGCCCAAGATACACAGGTCAAGAGCAATCATGAATTCTAACCTATCTGCCCATTCCCTAAATCTATAACACTATGGACAACACCTACAGTGATACCACATGAAGTAATTCTCTCCCAGCCTGGTGCTACAACATTTTGCATGAGAACTCAACTGGTGATGAGAAGAAATTGAGTAAAACCAAGATATAAGTTAAAACATAAATAAATCTATTAATGAGATTTGACCACCCTGGATTAAGGTTTAAAATATGAATATTTATTTTGATGAAATTCAAGATTATTATATATGTATATATATATTCTAACCTCCCCCCGCGCATCCTCACCCCAAAAATATACTGTTTATTACGAATATTACGGGTTCTAGCTCAGTTAATAAATAAATAAATGAAATATTCAGTATTAATTAAAATGATTACTAGCTCTAATTTTAAAATACAAATTCGATTCAATTTTAAAATGAATTAACAAATATTTACCATTTTCATGAGACATGGAGTGACAATACGGGGAATGAGATAGACTACATTGAGACATTATCCACACGATACTACCTCAATGGCATAAGAACACTATCCCCTCTTTTTTTTACTATACCAAATAACTAACTCATAGTATTCTTACGACTTTCTAAGCTCTATGCACTACGATTAAAATAATAATCATATCTTAATCTTCTTTATAACAAGAATCTAGCTCAATTAAATAAAATGAAGTAAAATAAAATAAAATCTCAGGTTCATAAATTGTATTCTAACTGATTTAAAATTACGGTAGTAAAATATGAAAAAAGAATTTTATGTCATAATCTACTACACAGCAACTAACAATAATAAAAATAATAATAACAATAATAAATATAATATAATCTTATTTCTTCCTAAAATGAAATAAATAAATATGTACGTGGTAGTATTTTAATAATCTGACAACAGAATACGTGTGGCAACATTAGCATATAATTTAATGTAATATTGTGGCAACCGACTTATGACCAATAAATAACATAAAATTATGATCTTTTAATTTTAACATACCAATAAATTCTCAAAATTATTATAACACTTTTATGTTTACCTTTTGTGCAAAACTTATATGTCTGTTTCAATTATAAATGTATCGTGATTTCATGCATCCATGTGGAGAAATAACAACTCGGACACAAAACTTTAAAACAAATTTAAAACAAAGTTTATTAACATCATAAATAAATTAACAATATTTTTACACTATATACATTGGATATCCTTTACTTTCATATCTCAACTTAATTTATTAGTTTATAAAATGAAATCAAAATAATATTTACTTTTCCTAGTTAAATCTTATTTTTTAAAACACTTAAGAAAATACAGTATTATTACTTGATTTATTATTATGGTTAGCTTATTACAAAATGCATTTCTTATATGATTATCACAAACACTTTTCATCCCTAATATTATCAAAATTACATTTTTTTTACAAAATTTACATTCGTAGTGAAATTCTACAAAATAACAAAATTTAGTTTTATACTGGTTGTATGGAATCTTACAAAGTCAAAACATTGTTCTACATTCAGTATTAGGTTTTTATTGTTCATTATCCATTGTTTATTAATCCTAATATTCTCATTCAAGCCTTACTTCGGATGATATAATTATAACTATTACTATACCATGCACAATTATATGTTTATTGTACATTATTGGACTATTTTCTTAATAAATATGCAATACTTATTTTCTAAATATTATTAAAAAAAAAATTCATTCAAATTTTATTATCACTTTTAAACTACTTGGTTTAGATTTCTTTTCAAAATCTTATATTCATTTCTGAATTAACTTTACAATGTATTATATGATTCTTTCTCTCTTTATGATATTTTGGACTTTCAATTTTAAAGTTACACAATTATATACATTCCAGAAAATAAACTATTCTTACATAAATGATAACATATCTTCAGTTCTATTTTATTCATTATTTCTTTGAAAATATCTTTCTGACTGATGCAGATTCACGAAATAAGGATAGCGAAGATAGATGCATAGGATCAAAATACAACTAGAATATTACTCGTCATATACCTTGACAATCATGGCACAGTGAATTAAAAGATACTATAGAGGAGTGACCTTTACCTGTCTACCAACCTCTATTATAGGAACGATGTTAAAGCTATTTCTTCAGCTTTATTATAACATCCAAAGTTTAAAGATATGCAAAAACACTGTCCAAACTATATGTGTTCAGTCATAGGGCTTAGTTAACTATACTGAAATCACACAAAACTAAATATGATCCAAATCCTTTATTTTTCCTATTTCTTAAAAAAAAACATCATCTTGGTTTCCTCTCCACTAGTACTTCCAAGTCACTATCCGATCTTATTTCTCATGATTTTTTCTATACTGTACATCGACAAATACATATCTGCATTACTAACAATAATAAAATTCATTTATTTTAAAACTACTCCACTGTTCTATAAGACAGCTTGCTTACTACTTTCCTCCGTATATTTAATCATATACAAACTATTTGAATATCTGAATACTTTATCACATGAAACTTCAAAAGAATCACACAATTGTTCTGTTAAATTATATTATTAATATACTTAAATTAAATTATTGCATGCATATTCCGAATTACTCCTATCTCATAATATGTTAAAATGTTGTATAAAATGTGTACATATAATTTAAACTTTCACACTTCATTCTTAGGTCAATAGATGATCTAAAAAAATACATTATGCATTATAAATAACTATTAAAATTACCAAAATGACCTTTATCTCCTTGATCGCGTTCCGTAGGCTTCACCATCCATTTGATCCTTGTAGATATAAGATTCACATCCATACACTTTATTTTAAACACTATTTCTATAATTTTATCAAGTTATTATATTTAAATTTTAATATTACTAAATTTATGTTTATATGTTTTCCCTAATCTCACATAACATTTTATTTTAAAATAAATTAGTAAAAAATATTTAAACTATATTTACTGTACTTCTTCATCAAATTTTCTTGAAAACCGTTCATATTAAAGCTAAAAAAAAATGTTTATTATTTCTTCTTCAGTCACTTAATGTTCTATTTTAAGGTAAAACAATTATTGCTCTGTTTAATAAATATTCATAGATGACAATCCTTGGTTTTTTATAATATTTAATACAATTATTAATTATGATATCAATTAATCCCGTAAAGAAAACGTCTACATATTCTCTTCCAATATTTTTCTGCTAATATTTTCCCCCGCACAACTTCTATGATGCATCTTCTAGGTACTTTGATTTAAATATTCAGTAAATTTTTCTGTCTCCATGGATCCATTTTCATTAAGTAATTTAAATTTCCAATTTCCTAATCTCTATCTTTATTAAGCGCTTTTATAATGAACATTTTATAATATTTTAATTCTTCTTAGATAAAGTTTTTTCTTTCCTTTTTTAAAAAAAATAATGACTCTTTCCTATCATTATTTGGTAATTTTTCCTTTCTTTTAAAGTTCTGGTAACTATATACTTTGTAATGTTTCCTTTAAAAAGGACAAACATTCTTTCTCTGTTATAACTTTTACATAATTTTTTCTTTATGATATATGTATCTTAATTTTTCCATAGAGAAGAATAAAATAACTTTAGAGTAGCCTTATAAATTTGTGCGTCATAATTTTTCCTGACGGCAAATAACTTCTCTTTTAAGTTTTCCGTATAGCATCCAAATTATATTCCTCTGAGTTACAATAATAAGTTTCTGGTTGAGCATAAATAAAGCTGTATCAAGGCACTTTACAAATATTTTTCCTTTATCATAACTTCTATCTACTGTTTTCTGTAGTATTTCCATTTTACTGTAAGGTTTTGGCTAAACTTGAATAAAATATTCTGGTAAGAAAACTTTTAAAATTAGCCCTCCATGTAAAGGCAGTTCAAAATACTATATTTAAAAAACTTTTAAAATAAATATAAAATTTTAAAATTATATTACTTTTCTAGCTTACGATCTTATCCAGCTAAAAAAATATGTTACTCCTTCCTTTACTTACACATTACTTTCCCCCACTCCGTCTAGTTCTTATATTTCGTCTGCTAAAATACCTCCGTTGATTGGTTAATGACTTTTTTAGTGCGAACAAATTTACACATTTTAGTTTTATAATAGATTAAACCTTTTTAAAATAAAGAATTTATGACATCATGTCTTAAATATTACTTAGAATAGTATTTTTAAACCCAATTACAGTTTTATCAAAATTATTTAAACTTTAAAACAATTATTAAAACAACATTTAATATCTATTTTAATATTAATATTTAATTTATCTTGTTTTTATTTAAATAAAATATTTAATTTTTTTTATTAACTGTATTCAACTTTTAAACACTACTTAAATATTACATCATTTAAACATTTAAAATAACTATTTAATATTTCAACATTCATTTCAACGATAGACAGCAATTACATTTAGTTCCATAATTCACAAACTTTATTATTATATTCTAACAAGCGTGTGTGTGAAGGTATATAATATACAGTCACATGATTACTAACTTTATCAGATGATTTTTTTAATTTACGTCTTGGTCTAAATTACCAAAACTGATATATTTTATAAAAAATTTGGAAAATAATTTAAACTTGTAGAACTAAATATAATTCTCACCATCCTAAAGTTTATTTTAAAATATACTCTATTAATTTTGACTATTAAATATAATTATAACACTACATATAGCATTTATTTAATTTATTAGTTTTAAAATATCATACTCGAATTATTAATATATTTTTAACTATTTATAGCTGTGTTATTTTATATGGCCAGCTTTTACAACCATAAGCAAGAATATATTTAAGCTTTATTTAACTGTTTCTTTAAAATAATCCATTACACTTTTACATACCAGGTAATTTTCAGCCTTAAATTGTACTATAAGATCTAATCGATCATACAATTATCAATATACTATACAAACATATTTTAAAATTTAAAATTTTTTAGCAATTGACCATTCTATCTTATTATGACCTATATATAAGGGCACAATATATATATATATATATTGTGATGATCGCATATATATATATATTGTGATGATCGCACATACTGTGGTCACACAAATCGATATTTACCATTTAAAGAATGTTAATTATTGCGTTTGGAATACTAAAAAGTGAGTTTAAAAAATTATAAACAATGAAATGTTTTAATTAAGAAAAGAGAGGGAATTAGAATCAAAAAGATTCTTATCTTTTACTCTCCAAATTTAAGATTTTGTGAAATGAAAAATAAGTTAGAAATATTGAAAGTGTACATTAGAAATTAATATTAATAAAGAAATCTAAATGAAAGAAAAACTAAAATACAATGTATAAGGAAAGTAAAGAGCAAAAAATAGAAATTTAAAACATGACCGAAAGATAAGGATCTGGGTCATAAAAGTACACATTTGACGATAAAACGAAATGCGTGTATGAAGTATGATAAAGACAGTAATAATTTATGCTCGTCAGTAATGTCAAAAGTAAAAAACATTTTATTAAAAGTCTGTGTAATTAAAAGAGAAATAAATAAAGAAATGTACATAGTGCTACGAAATTATATAAAAGTAAATCTATAGAAATGGCCAAAGGCATAGTAAGAAAAGAAAGGTGTGAATAAAAGTGAAAACAAAGGATCTAAAGGACAAAGGACTGTGGAATTTTTTAATTAAAAAGTTTCAGTATAGGATTAGAGTGGGAGACTTCTTGTCAAGAGGTTGATGGAAACACTGCTCCAATAATAAGCAGCCATAGTTAACAAGGTATGATTTCTAAATGTCGGTGCCTCATCAAAAATGGCTGGCTAAGGGCTGTCGTGATTGCTTGCTGATCCAGACTCACTGTGCTCTAATGGTTCCCATCTAGATGTAACAACTGCCGACATAGCGCCTGCCAGAGGATTCATTTTTGCCTGGTCCTAAATGTGGAGGAGTTCCCACAACCAAAATCTTACTTAAGGGCAACTGTTCCCTGCTAAAGAAGTGAAGAAATTCCACATGGTGGTCAGCAAGACTTCAAATTAATTCAGAGACTTAAAAACCTAGGTAAATATGTATACTACATTTTATATTTCCATGTGCACATACCTTTATTGAGACAATGGCCAAATTCTTACTTTGAATGATAAAGACATTCTTTAACTTTTTAATATATACCCGGAATGACGATTTATAAATATAAATCATTTATAGGATCTTTTTATCTTGTTTACTCATAGCATTATAGCATATAATCTGTTTTTATTGTGTGGAAATGATTTGAAGTATTTCTTTTATTGTTAATTTATTCTATTAAATATATTTATTATTTATTTAAATCCATTTCATCTCACTCTTTGCCACTCCAAAAGTAATATAGTCTTAGGGGTTGGGAAAATAATTATTACCCATTATGAGTACTGAATTAACATGTGAAGCTGGTGGTGCAGTATTTTGATCCCATTAAAATTTATAAATATCCAAGTGCTGTAACTCTGTTAAATCTTACAGCAGTCGAGAGATAGTTGACCAGGAAAGATAACCTGGGGCTATACCCATATAGTTACAGGTTCGGTCAAGTATGGATATAGACTCATTTATGTCCATATGTTCTCTCTGCTTGTGGTAGCAGAAAGTGGACGATCTTGAATTTTAAGAATTCCCGATTATATATAAATAAAAAGGAAAGTTGAGCTTTTGATCGGCAGGTTTCCATTACATTTTGGAGGCCAGTGTCCAGGATTTCTATTGCTGTGCAATTAGTGATCACGTGTTGAATTAATTTTATAAGATAATGTAAATATTTTCTAAAATAAAAATATATGTGTTTTCAAAATATATGAAATTAGTGTCGTAAGTTGGAGTGGTAAGAAGCGAAGATGAAGGGGATAAAATTTTTTACTTTAAAATACTTTATATATATGTTTCGATATCAAATGTGTACAAAGGATAGAAAGAGGGGGGAATTTTTTTATATTAAGAAAATTTGAAATGCTTAGTGACGTATATAATCTAAGACAAGTATTCAGACAAATTGTAACGAACAAAGAATTGATTATCTAGATGTAATTATTGTAACAAAAAATAAAGTTGTTAAGTTAAAAAGAATAAAACAGTTTCAGTAAGGTTGTAATTATAAATGTTAAATAATTAAAATAGTCACAGAACTAAGTTAAGTGAAGAAATATATATGTAGGACTCTAGGATAATCGCATATATAAGTGAAGTTGAAAAGATATATATGTGTGATGTAATAATAACGTATCCCAGTTAAGCTGAAAATAAAATATTTTTAATGATAAATGATAAAAATGTTCATGTATCTAAGTTAAATTGAAGAAAATATATGTATGATTCTAGAATAGTTGCACATCTCTGTTAAATGGAAAAAAATTTGTATGTATGATTTTAAAATAGTAAAGTGATCAATAAAGTACAAACATAGTGTGTGTAACGAAGGATGTTAGTGCGTTAAAAAAATATATGTGTATGATTTGTTTTAAACAGCCGTAACCTTAAAGTGATCGAAAACTATAAATGTAATATTAGAAAATAAAATATTGGTGGGATTTTATGACCGTGATAAGAAAGCGATAAGTAAAGTACCAAGGTATAACGTAGAATATTAAGAAATGGAAAAATAAATGTGTGGGTGAATTGGCGATAGCCTTAACAAAATTGAATAATAAATGAATACACTTAACACTACCCTATAGCAGGAACTCGAATTCAGTTGAAATTATAGTTAAAGGTAATACATAAGAGCGTTATTAATTGAAGTATAGTGAGTCAGAGTTGGATAAGTAGGGGAAATATAGGACAATCATCAAGGTGGGGCAGGCAGTCAAACGAATCTAGGGCAGGAAGACAAGATGGTGAACCAGAGTGCAGATGTTTGGGTTGGCTAGCAGTCTAAATGCTAACTAACAGATAACAAAGAAATTAAATAGCTAATCAAAGTAAAAAGCAAAGAGTCAGTAGAAAGAATTTTTTTATATAAATACATCTAGAAGTGTTTAGTAAAATAATAATAACAAACACAGATCAAGGGTTGAATAAATTGATATCTATGAATACAAGGTCCCAAGCTAAAATGGACCTTCAAGAAAAGGAAGTCAGAGAAGGGAATGAAGATAAGGAGATGAAAGTAAAGGATAAAATAAACTGTAGAGATATAATGGATAAGCTAATACAAATGAGGGTTGAGCAACAGCAATTCATGAAGGAATACATGGACAGACAGGAGAAAAGAATGGAATAATGGTGGGCAAAGATAGAAATAGACAACCAGAAAAGAATTGCTGAAGCCATGGAAAAAATTAGAAATGATGTCATCCAGCATTCAGAGGCTAAGGACATGAAAAATGGATTTTACATAGAAATTAAGTGGGATGAACAAAAGAGTATGGAGCCATGTGTATATGATAAATTAGGAAGGGCCACAAGTATAGATAGAGAGTCAGCAGAGTTTGATCTGAGGGAAGACATAGGGTGGCCAGAGAAGAGGATGAGAAAGTTAGATAAAGAAGAGGAAGTGGAAGTGATAAGAGTAGAAGATCATAGGATGATGACAAGCATACAGGATGATATAAGTCAGGTAGTCAAGGTAGTAGAAAAGTTAGACTTAAAATTTGAAGAGAGGATAAGTAAGTCAGTTGGTAACAGCACATATACTGAGATAGAATGTATCAAGTCAACAGCCACTAGAGGAGATACAGACAAGGGATATTCATATGGACCACCTCCATAGGAGCCACTTGAAATTAAAAATGGTTGGGATCCTAGTAAAGGACAATGAAAGGAAAACAGAAGAGATTGTACAGAGTGGAACCCAAGAGGTCAGGAAGATAAACTATGCAGATGTAAGACTGAATAGAAGTGGCCATACAAATAAACAGAGGATAGAGAACATGGCGATCAAAATCCGTATCCCAGAGGCAGATGTGATGTCAATAGAGAACAGACAACCACCCGATAAAACCTAAGTGTGATCACTAATAAAGGATGGATTCACTGGAACAAGATTGGAAATGGAATTGGACCATGAGTAATGGAAAATGGACATGAAATTAGGAAATATTGATCATGAAAATATAAAGAAGAATGAGCCAGTAAATGGCCAAACAGTATAAAGGACTTTAGGATAAACTAAGAAAAACAGATGATAGATAGTAGTGTGAGATCGTAGATAGAGGCTGAAGGTGTGTAGGTATAGATATTTGTAGGTGGATCTTAGCAGTATATGGTGAGCCTTCTCTGTTATGCATTCATGTGTGTTCTGTGGTCACCAGATCTTATTAGATAGAGAAGACAGGGACAGAGATCCCCTTCTCATAATGACTCACTGGATTAAGATTTCCAGTTAGATATTTGACAAATATCATGAGTCAATGGATTAGAATCCAATGTATGGGGAAAGAACCCCTTTATAAAAATACGAGCTATCAGTAAAATATTCTGAGCTCATGGATGAGCTGGATGAAAAAATGCCAGCCTCCCAACTCACCTCGGTATAGTGACCAGAGTTGTCACTTAGAGGGTTATCATTTGTAAAATGTGAGGTATGAACAGGTTTAATAGAGTCACAGAGATATCCTGTGGACTCAAACCTGTATATACAAGTAGGAGGCAGAAATAAAATTCATGTAATGTTTATAGCAAGATTAAATTGGTTTAGTAATGCTGGTTGGGTCATCAGAGTAGAAAGGTAATTGCCTGGTCACCTCTCTAGGAATAATCTCCTCACTAAGTCATAGTGGGAATGCATGGATATGAAAAAGTTCTAACGGTAGTTAGGAGCATCTAGCTTTCGATGCATTAAATTAAAATTTTTTAAAAAAAATTTTAAAGGAGGGGAACGGTGTAATGTGATGATCGCACATACTGCGGTCACACATATAGATATTTAACATTTAAAGAATATTAAATATTGCATTTGGAATACTAAAAAGTGAGTTTAAAAAATTATAAACAAAGAAATGTTTTAATTAAGAAAAGAGAGGGAATTAGAATCAAAAAGATTCTTATCTTTTACCCTCCAAAGTTAAGATTTTGTGAAATGAAAAATAAGTTAGAAATATTGAAAGTGTACATTAGAAATTAATAGTAATAAAGAAATCTAAATGAAATAAAAACTAAAATACAATGTATAAGAAAAGTAAAGTTTGAAAGCCTTAAACAGAGCAAAAAATAGAAATTTAAAACATGACCAAAAGATAAGGATCTGGGTCATAAAAGTACACATTTGACGATAAAATGAAATGCATGTATGAAGTATGATAAAGACAGCAATAATTTATGCTTGTCAGTAATGTCAAAAATAAAAAACATTTTATTAAAAATCTGTGTAATTAAAAGAGAAATAAATAAAGAAATGTACATAGTACTACGAAATTATATAAAAGTAAATCTATAGAAATGGCCAAAGGCATAGTAAGAAAAGAAAGATGTGAATAAAAGTGAAAACAAGGGATCAAAAGGACAAAGGACTGTGGATTTTTTAATTAAAAAAGTTTCAGTATAGGATTAGAGTGGGAGACTTCTTGTCGAGAGGTTGGTGGAAATGCTGCTCCGATAATAAGCAGCCATAGTTAACAAGGGTATGATTTCTAAATGTCGGTGCCTCATCAAGAATGGCTGGCTAAGGTCCGTCGTGATCGCTTGCCGATCCAGACTCACTGTGCTCTAATGGTTCTTGTCTAGATGTAACAACTGCTGATGTAGCACCTGCCAGAGGATTCATTTTTGCCTGGTCCTAAATGCAGAGGAGTTCCCACAACCAAAATCTAACTTAAGAGCGACCGTTCCCCACTAAAGAAGTTGAAAAATTTTACGTGGCAGTCAGCAAGACTTCAAATTAATTCAGAGACTTAAAAACCTAGGTAAATATGTATACTACATTTTATATTTCCATGTGCACATACCTTTATTGAGACAATGGCCAAATTCTTACTTTGAATGATAAAGACATTCTTTAAGTTTTTAATATATACCCGAATGATGATTTATAAATGTACAATCATTTATAGGATCTTTTTATTTTGTTTACTCGTAGCATTATAGCATATAATCTGTTTTTTTATTGAGTGTTAATGATTTAAAGTATTTCTTTTATTGTTAATTTATTCTATTAAATATATTTATTATTGATTTAAATCTGTTTCGTCTCATTCTTCGCCACTCCAAAAGTAATATAGTCTTAGGGGTTGGGAAAATAATTATTACCCATTATGACTACTGAATTAACATGTGAAGCTGGTGGTGCAGTATTTTGATCCCATTAAAATTTATAAATATCCAAGTGCTGTAACTCTGTTAAATCTTACAGCAGTCAAGAGATAGTTGACTGGGAAAGATAACCTGGGGCTATACCCATATAGTTACAGGTTTGGTCAAGTATGGATATAGACTTGTTTATGTCCGTATGTTCTCTCTGCTTGCGGTAGCAGAAAGTGGACAATCTTGAATTTTAAGAATTCCCCATTATATATAAATAAAAAAGAAAGTTAAGCTTTTGATCGGTAGGTTTCCATTACAATATATTGTACCCTCACTTCTCGATATATGCTATAATTTAAAATATGACTAGCTCAATAAAATCATTATACTTGGCTAAAATATGTACAATTATCTTTAATATATTTTTATCATATTATAACTTATCAAATTTATTACAAAATTATTAAAAATTAATATAGTTCAATATTATGTACTAATTAAATAAATATTAAATAAAATCATGAGACTGTGAAGTGAAGTTACAATTGGTAATCAGATTTACATTGAGTCAATATCTTTCCAAGACACTGTCTCAATGGCATAAGAATACTATTACTTCTAATTATCTCATTACTAACTCTACAGCACTCTTATGACTTTTATAAATGAATTATCTTTTATAATAATAGATAAATAAATCTCAATCTATTGTTAAGGAAATATAATTAAAATGATCTCAGGTTCTTCTAATTATCTTAAAGTAATAATAATTCATGTAGATAGGAATGATAAGGGATTTAATATCAAACCTAAATACACCTAACTTATTCTAATAATAATCACTAACAATAATAATCTTTAGGGTATATCTTAATCTTATCTATTGGGTTATACTTTTAATCATTAAGAAAATAAATAAATCATATACATGTCTTTTATTTCCATATAGTATCTTAATTTTAAAATAAACCAAAATCTTATAATTTAATAATCTGTGGCAATAAATAGTATTATACTCTTATACTGTGCATTATAATTACTCTATGACCATTGTAATATCATATGTTAATGTCAATCAATTTCTATAAATTATATTAAGAAAATATTGTGTTTCTTACTCAAATAATAAAATAATAAATTCATATTGTGCAAATATTATGTACATTCAAATTATCTGTTGTCAAATGCTGTGGTGTAAAATAATGAATTCAACACATCTTTTAAAAACAACTTACAAATTTATTTACATTAACTTTAACAAATAATTTATTTACACTATTTACATTTAAATGGAACTAAAGAAAATAAAAAAATAAGAAAAATAATAATACAAGATTTTTACACTGTTATTATTTCCATAACTATAAGTAGATAATTTATACATTTTAGAGAATGTTTTATTAATAGAATTCAATTAAGTTTATGACTTTAATTTACATAAACAGTACTTGTTATCAATTAATATAAGAAAAGATTTTATGTAAGGTATCATTCATGTAGCATGTATGTAAATAAACCAACTTTAATAATTTAAATGCAATTTCACTTAAGTCCTACTATTATTTATATTATAATGTATAAGGCTGTATTACATTTATTATCAGTATGACTCAAATATTAATTAATGTATCAACTGATATAATTTTATAGCATAACAACAATCATTGACTATCAATGTTTATTTCATTCCGATATAATGTCATACTACATGTTTTATTAAAATATGCAATACATATATGTATCTTTAAAAAAAATAATATTTTAAAATTATTCAATAATTTCAACTTTTATAAAGTATAATGTTAAATAAAATTCTATGATTCTTTTCCAGTTTAAATCATTACTTTTCTTTACTTATTATTCCTATTCCTTTATAAAACTACTACCTACAAAAGTCATTTTAACCCTATTTAATTTCAGTAAAATAAATAACCAATTTTAAAACAAAAAAATAATAACGATCCAAACTCTCCTATACCTCATCATCTATTTACAATAAGCCTTCAATCAAAAATATAAATTTCTATGTAAAATTAACGTAACTCATCTAATAAAAATAAAATAAAATATAGACCTTATATACTTCTTACTAACTTTAAAAGAAAAAAAAAAAAAAACTTACACTAGTATAATAAATCTAATTTCTAATATTGGAACAGAGACATTGAAATTCATTCACGAAAGAATCATATAATTATTTCTAGGGTATCATATTACGTTGTACTAAATTTATATCATCAATTTAAAATATGCATATTAAAATAAAACTGCTATTATTACTGTTATGCATGTATATTATTTAAACATTAATACATTCATACAACAATCATATAACATTTGGTTGATCTAAAGAAAACATAGTAAATACATCAAATTATTATTATTATTACACAATTTTTACCATAAATGATACTTCAATGTACAGTCCGTCACGATGTCCTCCAGGATTCCAATTTTACAAAATAATTTCACATTCACACTCAACAATTATTCTTTAAAATATTACGTGTTGTATAATTATAAAATAAACTTTATGCAATAAAAGTTATATTAGTATTTAGTTATTATTTTAAAAAAAATGTAAATGTACCTTTCCTATCTTTAATAAATCAATAATTAATGAAATATTTATGTTAGTTAATAAATAAGACATATTACATCACATCCAATGGTGGCTTCTTCCAGTTATAATGTTCTTTTCCTAGGCACAAATTTTCACCAAACACTACTTCCTTTTCTGGTACATCACGTGTCTTTAAAAGTTTTTATGAAATAAATGAAAACGTTCTTTTTCAAAAATAAATAAAAATAAAAGTCAGTTCCATCAGAAAACAAAAATAAAATTAAAATAGTTTATGGATCCAGGTTCACTTCTTTTAAAGAAATAAAAAATATTATTTAAAAGTTATTATTTTTAGAATTAGTCTATAATTTACAAAGTTCTGATTTAATTATTTTTAATTGATTTGGATATCCATGTAGAGTTGATTTGCGCATTCCGTAACAGATATTTAGGTAAGTTTATTTTTAAAGTCTTTTGTACGACCAGCGTTTAGACTTTAATAATACAATAATTTTTACTTATAAGTGTTTCTTTACTTATTAAATCTCCAATTTGTTTGCCTTTTAAAATTGTCAGAATTTAGTCTTTTAAACCATAAAGACTTAACAAGGCAAATATTTATACACTTACTGTTACATATTATATCTTTACCAAGATATATATTTAAATTTAGAATTTACAAATACTTGCTTCATAAAGAAGTATTTCTCATTTTTTAAATATTTATTTTATAAAAATTAACTACTATTAGCTTTTAAATTTATACAAAGTCCAACATATTACTGTTAGGCATTTAATCACTCTGCTAGTCAATCCAGCGTTTGTGAAATTTTCAGTATAAAGTCTCCAATACATTTTATCCTTATACGATGTCCTCATGATTATTTGATAGTAAATTGAGCATTAATAGGAAATGATCAATAGGGAACTATAACAAATTAACACTGCATATTCATTGGTAACTTTTATAAATTATTTCTAAAATACTCTCTAATAATTTTAAAACGATTTTTAAGAGCGTCTACAATCACTTAGCTATTTTTAATAGCATACTATACTTTAAGAATTTCAATCACAAGTCACCTCCTAACAATTGAACCTTGGTTTTATACCGGAAGAAAACTCCCACTTGATTGGTGAATTAAACAATTGACTTGCTAGCTTATTTACATATTTCACCAACAAGACAGAATTAAAAATAAATAATGACTTATTTAATATTTATTATTTATCACATTATTAAATTCTTAAATTAATATTCATCATTTATTTAGATCTATTAAATCTTTTTTTAAAATATACTTTCTTACTTAACTTTTACGTTTAACTTTTATAAAATTATTTTTTATAAACAAACTAAGTCTATATTTATTCGTTATGTTTTTAAACAGTATTTTAAAAATCAGATTTAAGATTTCACATTAATTATCTTTATTTTTATTTCATGATAGCCAAAATAATATTTATAAATTTTATAACAGAATTTTTAAAATAGCTTTGCAACTTTACTAAAAAACTTCCAAGCATGTGTGTACATATTTTAATTAACATCTGTTTTTTACAACAGAGCTACAGATGCTTGTAATAATCTAAAAATAAATTAACAATACATTTTTTTTAAAAATAAATATTTTTTAAAAATAAATAATATCTTATAACAACTTTAAAATAATAATTCGATATTATTAAAATCCAACATTAATTCTTCTATTATGTATTACTAATAATTAAAATATTTATATTCATTTATTAAATATTAACTTTTTATCAACAATAAATATATGCATTTAATTTTAACTTGTCTTTTAAAATTTTAACTTTAAACATTTATTTATTAAATTTATTAATGCAGTATTGCTTATGGCCAGTTTTCCCAACCATATACTATTATCATCCCCATTGAAATGTCTCTCTCAAATATCAGCACAACTTTCACATATCAAACACTCATGAATTACTTTAATTACACTTTTAAAAAGATTGTTATAAACAAAATTAAAATCATATAACTAAATATATCTTAAATTTAAAATTTTTTAATTAAATGGATACAACAATTTATGGAGACCCATACAAAAGGGCACAATATATATATATATATATATATATATATATAATGTATAACAATATATATATCTATATATATATCGGTAGGTTTCCATTACAATATATATATATATTGTGCTCTTTTGTTTAGGTTAGAATGGATGATTTCTAACAATTTACTAGAAAATTTTAAATTTTAAAATTAAGTAAGAGATGATGTATGTTATGTGTTGATGATCTTTGAATAATTTAGTTAAGGCAAGTAAAATAAGTGATATATAATATTGTGTTAGTATTTATAAGAAAGTAGTTAGCTAAAAATCATTATAAGATTGTATGTTTGGGAGAATTGGCCAGAATAAATATTGATTTAATAAGTCATATAAGTAAATAATTAAGGTAAATTTTAAAAGTAATACTTTAAAGTTAAACGAATAGATTATTTAACAGTAATAATTGTATTTAATGGTTATGTGTTAAATGATTTAATTAAAAATAATAATGTGGGGAGAAAAGTATAATTTTGGTCGTATAATATTAAAATAATTATTTTAAAATTTATGATATTGATTTATGTAATATTTTATAAATTAAAATATTTATTTTAGTTTTCTTTAAATAACTAGTGTCTCATTTAGTTTTATAAATCACGTGACACACACCTGTGTTTGAAAATAAAATAATATTATCTGTTATAAATATTAGATTAAGTTTTACAAATAGATTTAGTAGATGAAATTAGATTTATGTTTTGTGTTGAAAATAAATATGTTTTGTTTGAAATAAAGGTAGAAATGATAATAAATATTAAAATATGATTTTTAAAAGTTATTTTGAATTATTTATTGAGGGTAAATAAAATATGAAAATTAATTAAGAATTGAATAATATAATAAAAATAAATATTTAATAAATTATTATGATTTAAATTTTATCTGGCGTTCATTATCCAGGTTGTGAAGCAAGCATTGTTGAAATTGACCAAGGAAAATGTGTATTTTGGACAGCTATAAAAGAGCTGTGCAGAAATTCCAGGGTCACTGTTATCCTATTATACCGTGATACCATCATCAGGGTTTTACAACCTCGGTAAATTAATTAATAGCTTAATAGTCAATTTTATCATTTTTAAAATTCTAAAAGTACAGTAATTTATTGTCATAAGGTTGTGATATAGATATGCAAGGCTAAAAAAATAAATATTTCCTACTAGCTGATCTATTTTTATTCAATTTGTCATCAACTTAGACATGGGAAAGCTATCACTAAATATAAAAGGATTAAGAAAAAAATGTAAGTATTATTATCATATAAAGCATATAATCTTGCCTATTCTAATGGGTCATGTTAGTTTACAATTGAATTTTATTAAAAGAACTATGGAGAAATACAAGAGTTTCATCAAAAATGGAATGATACTAAATATTCTATAATAAAAAAAAACTTATTTTAAATTGTGATGGAAATGTTTTTTTTTTTTAAAAAAAACCTTTGAATTTGACCAAACAATTATTTTGGGAATGCTAATATTTCTTTCTGAAGAAATATTAAAAATAATTTCAAGCTGGAATTTTTTTTAAAAAAAGATAAAATTAAAATCATTTGATATGATTTATATCATATTTTAAAAATATTAAAAATCAATGATTAAGGTATGCTGGACATACAAAGGTTATAAAATTATTGTGGAATTTATTTATATTGTGAAAAGCAATTTAAAACGCCGTTGTTTTTGATGCTGTATCAGAAAACTTAGACATCAGGAAATATGGATAAAAGTTGCAAGAACGTGGAAACTATTTGAGCACAAAATATAAAAAGTACTTTTAAAGTTGTATTTACATAGCCATGGAATTGGTAAACTATTTCAAATTTTGGAGACAAAGTAATAATTAAGTAAATAAATTCGGATTTTGGTGAAGAAAAAAGTGAACTTACCGTATTTAATGTGGAACAGTCATTTTGATTTGTTTGTGTTACAACATAAAATAGAGCATGCATAGTTTTTGGCATCAGAAGTGTAATTAACAATGGGTACCATGAGAAAAAAGACATTATCTTTAGTGAATTCTTTCAGAAGGAGTTTCTTTCCATAAATATGTTTAAATTTATTTTTTACTAACTTTCATATTTATATTCATAAATAAAAGTAGGGTAGAAACATAAAAACATTAAATTATTTACTAATCTAAAAATTAGTTATTAAGAAAGAAAAAAGACTTTAATAATTAAAAAAAAAAGTTTAATATTTTAAAGTATGATATGGAAGGAGCGATATTTAAATAATGTTTTATTTAGTTCATGATCCAGAGATATTAATTGAATAATCATCAAGGAATACATATTATTGATGGTAACAATTATAAAAGTATTGATCATTTTACTATGTATTGATTTAGTGTATATCTTAGTGTGGATGTATGAAATGATTATGAAAAACACAATACATACACAAGTTTTAATTCGTTTATTCATGTTATAAAATATGCATACTTTTAATAATATTATAAGTACATTTTAATGTAAGGGAAATATAAGTATATGATTCTTTTATAACGGAATTTAATGTTTATTTTAAGTGATCAAAATAATAAACCGGAATATCAATACTAATTGTATTTATGTGTAAATTTACTAATAAATAAAATAATCTTTTCTTATCAATTGGTTAGATAGTTATTTCAGGCATGAATTTATTTATTATTATAAGAATGTAAGAATAGATTTTAGCGATGTAAGCTTGGTATTAATTTAAATAGAACTAAGATAATATTTTTAGGTAAGATTTGTTTATATTGGAATAAGTATAGATGATAGTGAGTATTGTGCAAGTATACATAACTTAACCCTATAACTTGTATTTGTTCATGGTAGTGTTATTTTCTGTATGTTGAAGTTGTAATGTTCCATAGAGCTGAATAGATAGCTTGGACATTATGTTTATTGATAAAGGTGATGAACTAAAATAGTCAAACCTTATTTATGATACACTGTGACCATGATGATAATTTAATAGAAGTGTTATTAAATTAAAATCTGATTTATTCCATATACCTACATGTATTTACTATCGATATTGCTTGAATGGTATCATAAAGGCTAGTATTTTAAAATATGAAATGATGAATAAGTTTAAAATGCAGAATTGTTGTTTAAAAGATAAAATGGGTTATATTGTTTAAAAGTAAAGATGATTGAAGGTAAAGAATACAAGATGGTAACTTAATAAAGAATCATAAACTGTTTTATGTTTGGGACTCATTATTATTTATTACAAATAAATGAATGATTAATGAAATATGTTTTATAAAAAATATTATTTAATCATTAAGTTTTGAAGAAATTCAATGTTAATGCATATTTTTACAAGTAAAAGAAATATACATAAATCATATTTGAAGAATGCAAGTGATCATGATTTTATAATATTATTATTTTAGAATAATACACATCAATGTTTACATTTATTTGATATCATATTGAGGAATAATAAGCATTTAAATTAATGGATATATTATTAATTAATATTATTTACACTATGAGTAAGTCAAGAATAATCATAAGATATAGTAAAAGTGTTTTTAAAACTAAATAATAAAAGATAAATTCAAAGTGAATTAATAATTTAAATAATACTTATGTAATGCAATAATTTAAAGAAAATTAATGGAGGCCATAAAGATGTTATAGTAATATTTCAATAATAATTTTGTAAAGCAATTTTTTTTGTATCTAATATTTTTATGTAATTCTTTTTTTTTTTTGTAAAATTAATTAAAAGAGAGTAAGACCAAGTGCATGCATATTGTACATACTGTATATAATTTATTGTTAAAGTGTATTAATAAATTTGTTAAGTTTTGTTATAAATATTAGTGTTGACTCAATTTCTTCACATCACAATTACATAATCACAGATAATTATAATGAAGACATAGTATTTGCACATCATAAATAAAATTGTTATTTAAGAGTTATAATGTTTTATTTGATATATTTTATTTAAGAAGTTTCATTTATTGTAATATTCTGATGGTCATGGAATAATTACTAAAGATTTACATTAAGTGATCTTAGTAATGATTGCCACATATTCTCATATTATAATCTCATATCATATATGTTTACTTAAGATGCCATATGAATAATAAAAAATTATATTCGTATTATTGCTATGCGATATACATGAACAACATTATAAGTAGAAAGATATGAGAGTAAATTATAAATTAAAGATTATTATTATTATTATTATTATTATTATTATTATTATTATTATTATTATTATTATTATTATTATTATTATTATTATTATTATTATTATTATTATTATTATTATTATTATTATTATTATTATTATTATTATTATTATTATTATTATTATTATTATTATTATTATTATAAAATGGCAGTTAGGAATGATATTAAATCCCTTATCATACTTGATTACAAGAGTTATACTTAATTTAGAAGTAATTTAAGAGAACCTGAGATAATTTGAGTTAAATCAATTTTATGAAGATAGTTAGGTTAATTTATTACGAGTTATTTACTTAATTAATTTTTATTAAAGACATGAGAGTACTATAAATGTAGTATTTAAGTAATAGGAGTAAGGATAGTATTCTTATGCCATTAGGGTGATATCCAGTGGGATATTGGCTTAATGTATTCACTCTGCCACTTGTAAACTCACTTCATAGTCTCATGATTTGATTAGATAGTCATTTATTTAATTTTATAATACAGAACTATATTATTATTTATTAGTTAAGCTAATTTGATAGTTGATATTACTAAAGAATATAGTTATTGTTGATTTAGATGCATTTTAGATGAACATAATCATTTATCTGAGCTAGATCCATTTATTATAATTACATATTTCCTGGAAGTGAGGGTACAATATATATATATATATATATATATATATATATATATATATATAATCAACTTCACGCAGTTTAAATTTTATTTTATATATAATCAACTTCACGCAGTTTAAATTTTATTTTGGTTACAAGTATTTGACAATCTTGAGTCAATTATTTTTATTTTAACAAATATCAATTTAGTGTGGCATTACAATACTGAATGTATATTTGGAAATTGGATTTTATTTAATGATACAGAAACAGATTTATCTGGATGGTTGGTGGATGTTTTATACATTTAGAAAACACATATAAAGATATGATAATAGACTTTTGCTATTTATACAACATTAATAGAATGCCCTTGACATTTGATATATAGGTTTATTTTCATTCATAACATTTATTTATAACAATTAAATAAGGATACATTATGATCTGTATGTTTACAAAAACATTTGTTTAATTTACATTTTCAACATTTAGCCATCAAATATTGTGAAACTCTATAAATATGGGAATGGTTTATTTCAATAAAGGAGAGGGCAGCTTCATGAGAGGTTGGATCTAAAACTCCAATGAAAAATATTTAAAGAAAAAGACATTTCATTATCACACATCATTAAGATTTATTTGTTAAAGAGGCTAGAAAACAAACTATAAGAAATTGCAGTTCTAGCATCATATCAGTGAAAGAGGGAGTGGCAACTTTGGCTGAGAAAATGTCATTCTTCTATTTTAAGGTGGTACACCAAGTTTATGGTGAGCAGTACTGAAATGGAAAGGTAGGTAGAAAGTTGCTATGAGTCTGAATTATGGCAAAGCCATACAGAGCTTCAACTACACTAACTTGCTTGTCCCAGGGAGTAGACTTATACACCTGTTACATATGAGAACACTAAAAAGATGGAAAGTTTTGAATCTTCTGGAGTGAGGTACAGACAGATATGAGCATTATAGAAATATATACTTTTAGGAGAAGAATGACAAATGAAGAAGATCATGACTTTTAGGAGTGAGGTATGGGTGAATCAGATCAAAGCTCTATGTGGCTTATTAATAATTTCTAACATATGCCAGCAATGCTATTATAAGGATATGAAATCATTAGATTTAAATACTAAAATAAAACCTTAAGTAGTTTAACAAATACATAATGACATGCCAAAATAATGATCCATGTAAAATAAACTCATTTATCAGGAGTTAAAACTATAATTAATTAAACATTCATTTCTCCCCTTTCTTGGATCAATACTATTTTGTTTAACATATAAAAAAAACCTAAAATTTGCACATTTAAAAGTGCAAATAACAAAATAAAATTAGGTCACCAACCTTTTGGCGATGATGATCAATAAAGAAATCAATGAAATTAATGGACACCAATATCCACCCCAGATTGAAAAGTATTTATACATTTTGTATAAATTTACGATAAAATAATTTTTTAAAAGCATATATTCATTTAAAAGACAAACTCAATCTTATGAGCTATTTAGAAATAAAGACATAAAATAATTAATTACCACCTCCCTTTCTATAGACGTTTGTAAGATCAGGTTTGATTGGTATTTACAAATAAAAATCAAGTGAAAAATATAAAAATAACATTAAAATAAATTATAACTGCACTAAATTATAAGAATAATAAGAAGCATGAGTTGGATGAAAGATTTTACAGTGAGATTAATTTAGGCTGTAGAGAATCGATACAAAAAAAAAAAATATTAATTTAACATGCTCACCAATTAGCGAGTTAAAAAAAGATTCAACATAAAGAAAAATTAATTTTTAAGAGTTAGGAGTTAGAATTCAAGTAATATGATTATAATGACTTTGGGCTTATTATCTCATGATTCTATAGAATGAAGTATAGAAAATATTTTGTGGAAGGTGGCATTCTTTTATTTTTGTGGCGGGAAAATTCTACTTAAGCTAAAAACATGTTTTTGGTCTCAGCGGTTTTCTGATGGCATGGGCACTCTTGATTGGTAGGAGCTACATCTCTGCATGGTGAAGAGTCATGCTGAAGACTGATGGGAAGGCAGCTTAGGCTTCTCTACTCACAAACCATTTCAGAAATCAAAAGGACATGAAGTAGTTTAGCAGCAATTGGTCCAACTCTAACACAATAGATTTTCACCCTATTTATACAAATTTTGAGTTATTTAAAGAATGTTTTAATTGAATCTCTTAACTCAACTGGACTTCTGAATCTACAGAAATATTTTTTCTATTGTTATTGGAGATGCAATCACTAGATAACTGTCCAAAATAAATTCAAATCAATTTCCAGATTTAAAATAGATTTGACAAGAATGTTAGCAGCTAATTTAAAAACAATTAGCTTTGTTTTAAATTTTACTTTCATTAACTTTGATTTAAAAATTTCTTTTAAAACCATGAAACAAAAAATGTTCCTGCCCCTTTAATTACTCTTGTACAATCAACAGGTGAATCTTCCATCTTAAATTCTTTTGTAATTATATAAAGAAAAGTAATTACAAAGTAAATAAAATATAATTAAGAAAAAAAATACAAAATTATTTACAATATTTGTTTGTACTTTTATATACATATGCTCCATTAATATATGTTTATTTCTGAGTCACATCTAGAGACATTAATATCAAAATAATTAAATAAATTTTATTTAAAATTTACTTTTATAGATGCTTCTCAGAAACTTACATGTGACAAAAAAAGAAGCAGGATGAAACATGAGTTAAGTAGTAGAACAGTGAAGCTTGATCTTGGGCGAAGATCATCTGCTTCACTAGAGGGATAGTAATTTTAGAAAGTCATTTTCCATCAATCAATTCCTAATAAAAATATAAAAATAATATCTGACATGCAAGTGGGCATTCATTTCATTGCATTTTTAATTGGAAATATTGTAAATAAATCAGAATTTTAGTATATAAAATAATTATTTTTATATTTAAAGTAATTGAATTGCAAAAATTTTAATATTTCTATTCATCTAATGTATAGTATCATCTAAAATCAAAATATTTTGAAAAACAAAAATGAAGATAAATATTGCCATGAGAAAATGGATGCCAATATTGTAAAATATTCTGAAAAGTACATTACTATCTATCTATACATCATAAAAAATAAAATTGTAAAAAAAAAATGAAAAGTTTATTTTATAATTTTTACTGTTAAACATACTTCAGCAATAATTATTTCCAACAAATAGAAATATAATTCTACATAAAATTACCTTTGAAAGAAGAAATTTAAGGCATTTTACTTCAATAATTGCTATACTTATTTCGTAATATGAAACCTTTTTTTTTATTTAAAAAAACTAAAAATAACAACTAGGTATTACTTTCAAATTCCAAATATTTGAAATTCCATTTTAAAGACTCTGTTTCAATTTATAAAGTATTTTTTATCCTAAAAATTTCATTCAGATGAGAATGACACCCATATTTTTATCAATGCAACTTTGAAGAAATGTACAATAACAAATGTCAACAATAATTATAATTCAATTCTATAAAAAAGCAAAATTGAATAGCAAAAGTTTCCTTTTATAATAAAAAAAATTGAAAAGTAAATTCCAATTTTGAGGATTCCAGTTGTCATATATATTTTTATTATTACTTTTCCTTTAAAGAAAAAAATCTGTCTTTATAGAAATATTGAGAAAATTGACAATAAATTTAAATAAACAAAATTACTGCTTCCAAAAATGTTCTTCTCATCAATAAATAAGTCATCTACAATATTTATTGCTTCTGATAAATAATATATTTTAAGTACTTGCAGTTTTTAGATATTTATTGTTTCTGTCAAGCTTTAAAAAAAGTAAAAATCAATGCAAGTGCAAATATGAAAGTTTGAAATAATAATAATATTTATTTTATTTATTTTTCCTATTAATAATATTTTATATTAATATGAGTATTCATGCATATATAATTGTGTAATTTATTTATTGTACGCCAATAAAGTATGTAAAGAAAGTGTACTGCCGAATTTTAATTTTGAATCTAATTTTTAAAAGAAAGATTATATATATTGATACAAACTGTTAATAAAATTTAAACAATTTTTCTGAACTAAAGCTTAAAGATTATTATTTTTTGTTTCTTTGAAGATAAAACATTTGAACTATTACTTAAAATAATTATATATTAACTATTAACCATTATTGTCAATGAATATTGATTTCTATATTTGAAATATTAGACAAAGCACTTTTTTTCGAATTTGTCTACAGAATTAATTATTTTCTTAATTAAATAGGGTGAAAATATAAAATAAATGTTTCTTAAATGAGTATTAGGTTAGATTTAAATTTAAAAACAACATACAAATTTTATATAGATATATGTTTATGCATGCAAAAGAGTAGTTGCGTTTTCATTAACCAAATGACTGGACAGAATCATCATCATCAGCAGCAGCACTAACATGTGGTAGAAAGTGTATATGCCTAATGATAAGAATTAAAAATTATATATTTTTAATAATTTTTAATAGATTCGAATTGCATTGACAATTACAGAGTGATTTGAATTCTCATGCATTTGTATTATATATATTTGCATAACGTATATGGTTTGCTTTGAATTAATAAATAATTTTACCTTAAGTGAATAATAGATTTAAATATTTTATTATGCAGGCATAATAAGTTATAATCTGCATTCATTAATTAGACTATTTGTTGCTTTGAAAAAAAGAAATAGCTTTCATCTAATATGGTCAGTAAACAATGACAATTGATCTATTAGGCAGCTCCCTATTATATATTATTGTATTTGATTTTTTTTTATATGAATCATTGTTATTATGATATAGTTGGGGTATAATTATTTCTACTACTAAGTCATTGATTTATAGAAAGATTTTAAAACATCCTATATTTTTATAGATATAATAAACACCTTCATACTTGGTCCAGGTCACTATCTCTCATATATATCTCTATTATATGCAAAGTATTTATCTAGAGTAAATTGTTACATTTTCATTTAACATTGTCAAATTCTCTCCCCTCACAACTTTGACGCCATCCATTTTAAATAAATACACAAATAATTACTAATCATTTTTGAAACTAGAGATTAGTTCTAGCACAGATATAAACTTTAAACCTAAGTTAAAAATAAATATATCTGATTTTTTAATTTTACACACAGATGGAATTATTCACCTATCTCTGTCCCGTATGTAATATCTTTATAGATATAATAAATACCTCCATACTTCCCCATTCTTTTTAAATTCATTTAAATAAAGATATAATAAAAGACAAATGACCCCAAGATGCATTTTGTGCTGAACCAGCAATCATCAGTTTTCCCAGGTCACTATCTCTCATATATATCACTATTATATGCAAAATATTTATCTAGAGTAAATTGTTACATTTTCATTTACCATTGTCAAATTTTCTCCATTCACAACTTTAATGCCATCCATTTTAGATAAATACACCAATGATTATTATTAATCATTTTCGATATGAAAGATAACAGTATAATTTATAACAGTTTTATAGTTATCAATAAATAAGAATATATGCCATATTAATTTATTGGTTCAAAATTATAACCGGCATTTATTTTACTTATAAAATCATATTTCCATTGCCTGCACCCATAATTTTATTCCATGCATATGACTGCTATTCTGTGTGATTAAACATTAATATTAAAATAATTAGATGTCTCACACATATGAATTCAAAATTTATCGACAAATATATACATTACTTATAGTTATATAATTAATAATTATAAGATGAAATTAAAAATCTATTCATCATTTTATTTAAAAGAATTAGAAAATGAAAATTTAAGAACATAAATTATTTAGCTATTTATTTAATATAAATTTAAAATGCATAGTTGTTGTTAATACAAAGATTAATTATGAAGATATTTAGGATTTCTCTACTTTTATTTAGATAACAAATTGTGGTAGTTGTGAAAAGACAATACTACCACTAGTAGATGATGCTGCACCACCATCAACAACCAGCATGAAGCTTGCAAGTGATAAATTTATATACAAAAATGGCTGAAAAGTGACAAATAAAAATGCCTGAGGCAATGTATATCCAAGAAATACATCAAAAGTACAAATTATAAAAAGAAAACAAGAAAATCCTATAAAATTCAAATTAAAAAAAGAAAAATCGGTGAAAATACGACAAAGACACATACCCCTAAAATCAAGAATTCTTCACTTAAATCAAAAAACAAAAATACCTGAGGCAATATATATCCAAGAAATACATCGAAAGTACAAATTATAAAAAAAAACCCAAGAAAATGCTATAAAATTCAAATTAAAAAAAGAAAAATTGTGAAAGTATGCAAAAAACAACAATGGAGGAATGCAGAAAATACAAAAACAGAATTTCATCAAAATATTTAGCTTTCAATATTTGCAAACAATCAGAATTAAAAGTAACATTTATATAAACTAAAAAGAATATTACACAAGAGAATCTATTTCTCAAATTAATTATCTCTGCTTTGAAATTATGGCATATGATCAAAAATAACTCAAATGTAAAACATACCCCTCTCACCCAGTGAAAAATTTCAATCCAAAAATAACTGAAATGGACAAATTAAATCAAACAAATACTTCTAAAATAAAAATTTAAAAAACAACCCTAAAAAAAAAAACACTATGCATCAAGAATTCGATCAAAAATAATTAAAATGCAAATACACTATATACCCTCTCCCCCCTCCCGCATGAAGAATTATAATGAAAAGTGGCAATCACAGAGTAACTTTTCAAAAATATACTACATTTAATATTTAAAAAATAAAAAGGCTATTTGAAAATAATAACTCACAACACTTAAATACAGAGTAATATATAGTGGCTGCAGAAAGGAGTTTGCTATTAACTGAAAGGAGACCCTTTGATTTCTCTTGGAGGCCTTAAAGGAACCGAGCAGAGCAAATTCCTAATGTCCACTCCATACATTCTTGTCATTGCAGCTGTTATTATTATGTGATTATTCATATAGTATATGAACATGGATGGGCTGCTCACCAACACACATTAGCCAGCGTGGTGAGTTTATTGGCTTTTTACTTCTGAGTTTAAGATAAAGAAACACCGTGGTCTTTCTTCTCAGCGCCTGATAAGGCAGAATGAATGTTTGTGTAAATGATAAAGATTTTTCCAATACATATATACAATTATGACAGACAAAAATAAAGCATGGCCATTATTCCCAGGAGGCTGTAAAGTCACCAACCAAGGCAGCGGTTGGTGGCTGAAGGTGGAGGGTGCTAAGAATCCCCTGATTGTGGACACAGGCTGCCATTTGATGATGACTTTTTATTTAGGTACTTACAACTGCAGATCCCTTTCAAGTGAAGGAAGATTGCAAGAATTAGAAGAAGAACTGCCTTATATTAAATGGGACATTATTGGACTTTGTGAAGTTAGAAGAAAAGGAGAAGAAACAATTGATTTAAAAAGTGGACATATACTCTATTATAAAGGCACACATATTGGAAATACAAGTGGAGTAGGATTCATTATAAATAAAAAGTGAATGAGCAATATTGTGGAGATTGATGGTGTATCGGACAGAGTGGCAAGATTAGTTATACAACTTAATAGCAGATACCAAATGCCGATAATTCAGGTTTATGCCCCAACAAGTTTTCATAGTGATGAAGTAGTAGAAGATTTTTATATGGATGTACAAAAGGCTTTTTATCAGAGTAAACAACATTTTAAAATTGTTATGGGAGACTTTAATGCTAGAATTGGTAGGCAAATGAAAGATGAAATTGCTGTAGGTAATTTTGGTTATGATAATAGAAATGAGAGAGGACATAGACTTGTGGAGTTTGCAGAAAAAGAAAAACTTTATATTATGAATTCATTTTTTGAGAAAAATGTTAAAAGGAAATGGACATGGAAGCATCCAAATGAAGGTACAGTAGAATTGGATTATATTTTGACTAACAGAAAATACACATTTCAAGATTGTAATGTTCTTAATAAATTTAACACAGGAAGTGATCATCGATTAGTAAGGTGTAAGTTACATGTTAATGTAAAACTAGAGAGACAAAAATTATTAAGAAAAACAATATTTACAGTTGATATTCCTAATCTTCAGAAACATTCTAATGAATTTAAATTAGAACTTACAAATAGGTTTCAAGTGTTAGGAGATTTTGAACATGATTCAGATTTGAATGAAATTAATATGAAAATAACTGATACACTTTTAAAAACTGCAACAAAGATAGCTGGTAGAAAAAAGCAGCAATTGACTAATAAAATTTCTACTGAGACTAGAGAATTTATGAAGAAAAGAAGGAATATGAAGATATACAAAAATGATGTATTAAAAAGAATTGAATATCTCGAATTTTGTAAAATGGTATGGAAAAGAGTTGAAAATGATATAAGAAAGTATAACTGTGCAATATCAAGGAAAGCTGTAGAAAAAAATAAAAGTCTCAAGAATGTTAAACAACATTTTGGTATTGGTAGGAAATTTATATCTGCAATAAGAAAAAAATATGGAATTATTACTAAAAAGAGAGATGACATCATGAAATTGGTAGAAGATTTTTATCAAAAATTATATAGTAATAAAGAACAAGTACCTCCTATATCTATTACATCTTCCGAATTTCCCAGAATTTTAAATGAAAAAGTGATACATGCAATTAAATGTATGAAGAAAGGAAAGGCTCCAAGAAATGTTGGAATTATAATTGATATATTAAAAGAAGCAGGTGAAGAAATAGAAACAATTTTAGCAAAGTTATATACCAAATGTCTAAATTATAAAGATGTACCGGAAGATTGAAAGAATGCAGTAATAATATTAATATTTAAAAAAGGTGATAAAGAAGATATTAGAAATTACAGACCTATCAGCCTTTTATCAGTTTTATATAAAAAATTTTATCAAGATAATTACAACTCATCTACAGAGAACTTTGGATTTCCACTAACCAAGCGAACAAGCTGGATTTAAAAGTGGTTTTAGTACAATAGATCATATCCAGGTATTGAGAGAAGTCATAGAAAGGACAAATGAATATGAGTTGTCATTATGTTTTGGATTTGTAGATTATGAAAAGGCATTCAATTCTATACACATTTCTTCAGTGATTAAAGCATTGGATCATCAAGGTATAGATCCAGGATATTGTCATATTTTAGCCAAGAGGTAACGCAGCCGCCATGCAAGCAAGTAGTTGGTTGCAGACTGTTGTGGGTTCGCGTCCCGGCCGATGCTATGACACATGGAAAAAAATGCAATAGCAACAATTAGATCACATAATGATACTGGAAAAATCAACATTGAGAAAGGTGTAAGACAAGGTGACTCCATATCTCCAAAACTTTTTACAGCAGTGCTGCAAGAAGTATTTTGTGGATTAAAATGGGAAACTAAAGGAGTGAAAGTAAATGGAGAGTATTTAAGTCATTTCGATTTCGCAGATGATGTAGTTGTTTTTGCAAATAATGCTTCAGAGCTGCAGGAAATGTTGCAGGAGTTAGAAGATGAAAGTAGAAAAGTAGGACTAAAGATAAATGTTAAAAATACTAAAGTAATGTTTAATCGATTTGCTCAAAATATGAAAATAAAGATTGATTATGAAGAATTAGAAGAAGTTAACAGTTACAAATACCTTGGTCATATTATTAATACAGATGGAAACATAATGGAGAAAATTAATCATAGAATTAAACTTGGTTGGAGTGCTTTTGGTAGAAATAACTTGATACTAAAAGAAAATATACCTATGTGTTTGAAAAGGATGGTTTTTAACAAATGTGTTTTACCAGTTCTTACTTATGGATCTGAGACTTGACACTTAATAGAAAAGCAATACAGAGACTTTAGACCACTCAAAGGAGCATGGATGTATGTTGGGAGTAACAAGAAGAGATCAAAAATGCAATGTATGGGTAAGACAACAAACAGGTGTTACTGACCTTATTAAAAAAATTAAAAGATTGAAATGGAGTTGGGCTGGACATATTGCTAGAAGAGATGATAACAGATGGACAATTGAAATTTTAAACTGGATTCCAAGAGATTGTAAAAGACCCAGAAAGAGACCACATGTGAGATGGATGGATGAAATAAGAAAATGTGCAGGGGTGTTGTGGAGGAGAGAAGCTAAAGATGAGAGAAGATGGATTAAACTTGGAGAGACCTTCATCCTGCAGTGGATTGATAATGGTTGATGATGATGATGATGAATATATAGTAAGTATTTAAATATAATTATAACAAGTTATTCATTATTTATTAATTAATAATTATAGCAAGTTGAAAATAGTAAGTTTAAAATAATCATTGATTACAGTTACAGGGAATATTATTATATTTATTGGCAAGAATGTTACAAAATTTCATTTTAACAAGAATTTAAGTAATTAAGAATATTAAAATAGAGAGTTTTAAAAATATATTTGTAAAAATATTACCAACTTTTTGTTCAGTGCACTGGTAATTATATATAAAATGCATATTTCATTACATTTAATTTAAACAAAGTTGCAAATTGAAATGTGACATAATAGCTCTTTCTTACATTAAAAAATATAGGCATAAACTATGAACTTTCACAAAATATAACACCCCAATGCAATTTAATGTAATAAATGATTCTTCAGATATTGGCCAAAGAAAAAATATTTTATATAAAAATCTACTTTAGTACTATATTGTGTGCATAGTAATTATATATAAGATGCATATTTAATTATATTTTATTTAAACATAGTAGCAAATGCACTTATATTTTTTTAATGTAAGAAAGTTATTATGTCACATTTCAATTTGCAACTTTGTTTAAATAAAACATAATTAAATATGCATCTTATATATATTTACTATGCACAGAATATAGTACTAAAATATATTTTTAAAAAAAAATATTTTCTCTTTGATAATATTCTGAAGAATCATTTATTATTTTAAATTGAATTGGGGTGTTATATTTTGTGGAAGTATATTGTTTGTGCCTATATATTTTTAATGTAAGAGAGGGCTATTGCATCACATTTCAATTTGCAACTTTTTTTAAATTAAACATAATGAAATATGCATCTTATATATAATTACCAGTGTGCACAGAATATGATACTAAAGTATATTTTAAAGTAAATATTTTCTCTTTGTCAAAATGCTGAAGAATCATTTATTGTTTGAAATTGCATTAGGATATTATATATGCTATATTTTTTAAATAACTTTGCTAGTGCTTTGTCAATGTTTTCTGTTAATTTTTTTTTAATCTGCTGTTATTCACATGGAGATCACCTTTGATAAAAGTGCTATAATTTTAATTAAAGAAAAATTGTAAGCAAGGCAGGACATCGATCACCTCATTTTTGTGTAAATGGTGCCGAACTGAACTCCGAATAAAATGTTGGTAATATTTCTACAAATATATTTTTAAAACTCTCTATTTTACTATTTTTAATTACTTAAATTCTTGTTAAAATAAATCTTGTAAGATTCTTGCCAATAAATATAATAATTTTTCCTGTAACAGTAATCAATGACTATTTTAAACTTCCTTTTTTAAACTTGCTATAATTATTAATTAATAAATAACAAATAACTTGCTATAATTATATTTAATTACTTACTATATATTACTCTGTATTTAAGTGTTGTGAGTTATTATTTGTAAATAGTCTTTTTATTTTTTAAATATTGAATGTAGTATATTTTGGAAAAGTTACTCAGTGACTACCATTTTTCATTATAATTCTTCACATGGGAGGAGGAGGGTATATAGTGTATTTGCATTTTAATTATTTTTGATCGAATTCTTGATGCATAGTGTTTTTTGGATTGTTTTTTTTTAATTTGTATTTTAGAAATATTTGTTTGATTTAATTTGTCCATTCAGTTATTTTTGGATAGAAATTCTTCATTGGGTGAGAGGAGTAGGTTTTATGTTTGAATTATTTTTGATGATATGCCATAATTTCAAAGCAGAGATAATTAATTTGAGAAATAGATTCTCTCATGTAATATTCTTTTTAGTTTATAAAAACATTGCTTTTAAATCTGATCATTTGCAAATATTGAAAGCTAAATATTTTGATGAAATTCTGTTTTTGTATTTTCCGCGTTTTTCCATTGTTGTTTGTTTGCGTAGTTTCACCGATTTTTTTTTAATTTGAATTTTATGTCATTTCCTCATTTTTTTTTATAATTTGTACTTTCAATGTATTTCTTGGATATATATTACCTCAGGCATTTTTTAATTTAAGTGAAGAATTCTTGATTTTAGGGTGGTATGTCTTTGTCATATTTTCACCAATTTTTCTTTTTTTTTAATTTTAATTTTATAGCATTGTTGTTTGTTTGCATACTTTCACCAATTTCTCTTTCTTTAATTTGAATTTTATAGCACTTTCTTGCTTTTTTTTTATAATTTGTACTTTTGATGTATTTCTTGGATATATTGCCTCAGGCATTTTATTTTTCAATTTAAGTGAAGAATTCTTGATTTAAAGGGGGGGGAGAGTATGTATTTGTCATACTTTCACCGATTTTTCTTTTTTTAATTTCAATTTTATAGCATTGTTGTTTGTATGCATATTTTTACCAATTTTCTTTTTTAATTTGAATTTTATAGCATTTTCTTGTTTTTTTTTTTTATAATTTGTAGTTTCGATGTATTTCTTGGATATACATTGCCTCAGGCATTTTTATTTGTCAATTTTCAGCCACTTTTGTATATAAATGTTTCACTTGCAAGCTTCAGGCTCCCTCCACAACTATCCAAATTCTAAGCTGGCAGGTAATGTACTGAAGAAGATATTCATCAAAACAAAGAGTACATTGAAGAAGGTAATTCTAATTATTTTATTATAGTTTAGAATTAATTTATTAACAATGTTATAATAATTTTATTATTATTTTTAATGTTTAAAATTGCTTCTGTATCATTTTAGACATAAATAATAGAAAAGGTTAAGCCTGCATTTAATTTCAACTAAATAGTATCTACTTTTCTGATGACACTCAGCACAAAGGTACATCAGAATCAGACACTCCATGTATAAGGATGATATGGGAACTATAGTTAGTATAGTTTATGATGACATTCAGAAATATGAAGAGTGATATAAAATATAATTTATTTATTGTGATATATAATTATGTATCATTTAATGGTTATGACAGGAATAATTAGTTGATTGACATATTCTATACAAGATATACCCCTGCATCTCATTTTATGTGGATTTCTTAAATGCAATTTTGAAGTTATGCAATTCATGTTTCTTCTTAATAACTTTGTAAGCAGTTTTCTTTTATATAATAAAAATTATTAGATCAGAAGTCGAACTTCGATAATGTCCTATTACTTAAAATATTATAAATTTTGCACACTCATACATCATATTTAAAGTAATAGCATATTATAGGAATTTGACTTCCATCTAATAATTTCAATATTTTCAGCACCTTATGTGTAATAAATTTTATGCAATAAAGAAGTTCATAATTTACTTAAAGTAAGGATTTCCTCATTTTATATGCATACATACAATTTTACAAGATTATAATGTAAACCTGTTCAAACATTATAGGTACCTATACTATGCATGTTGTTGTTTTTGCATTTTAAATCACACTCTATTCTTGCTTTTTTATAAAGAGTAGGTAATCAATCATTTAGTGGCTGCAAGTTTATTTTTAAAAGGTGAGTAACAGTGGTGTGCACCATTAAATTTGACAATTAAAAATTCAAATCTGAATTTTAATTGTAATTAACAATTTAAAAATTGTTATGTGATCTAAAATTAATGTGATGTGAAACAATGAAATTTGATTTTAAACAGAATTAAAAAATTAAAGACAAAAATAAGAATTTAATTTTTAATTGTTAGTTTTAATTAAATTTTGCCCAACAATGGTGAATAAGTGTCTTTTTATTATCATAAGTCTAAGTTCTTATTTTTATTTTAAACTTTTAGTTTACCCTAATGGAGAGGAAAAAACACACAAGAAAATGAATTTCTTTGGAAACAAAAATTTCAATTTTAGATCACTTAATGAAATGGGAAGGATCAACAATGATTGGAAAAAATTTTAGTTGAGTGAGTCCACTATAAGAGCAATTAAAAAAATGAAGTTGGTGCTAGTTGTATTTCCTCTTGTGATGAATCTGAAGTCTTACTAGTTCACAAACAAACCTGCATATCATCAAATAGCAATAATGATCAAAATACTGTACATATATAAAAAATGTAAAATACTTTAAATTACACATAAAAATATATCGGTTTGGAATAAAAGTAAATAATGTATAATATGTAATTTAAAAAATAATTGAATAATGTAGTTAATAAAAAAGGCAAAAAAAGTTTGTCTTGTATCATTGTTTTTCAAATTTGAAATTTTTTAATAGTCATATTTTATTTACTTATTTATTTTATGCAAATTTTAAAGTAATTTTATGTTGTTGCTTTTTTTTTATGTGATTTTTGAAAATTAAAGTATGTATCCTCCATTTTTCAAGGTAAGTTACATCTATTTTTGTGTGATTTCTTTTGTGCATGTTTTTTGAGGAACCTATCTACTACATAAAATGAGACCCAGGTGTATTGTGGATCAAATGATGCTTAACTGGATAAATATCTAACAATAATTTCTTATTTTTATATAAGATTTAAATCTTTATATTCACACATTATAATTTAAACTCAAAATAAAGAATCAGAAAGACAACCTATAATTAATAAAATCTATCAACAAACAAAATTCCATAAATTATATGTTAAAATTACTTTATCTTACCATTATTTTAAAACTCCTCACACATTGTTGAATTGTAGTGGATCATTACACTATATATTGTACCTAAGTGAAGTCTCATTTAGCTCCAATAGATACCATTTTTTATATTAGTTTAACCATTTTTGTACAATTATTTTATTTAAATAATAATAATAATAATAAATAGTTAATTAATGAATAGGATGTAAAATAATTTGTAATGTAATTATATGTGATAAGTTGATATAATTACATTTGAAAGTTAGCCACATATTTATAGTTAGTTGTGTTGGAGATATATAGCATTTTTCTCAAAATAAATGTTTAAGTTATTATTTAAAATGATAACAGGGTAAATAATTTGAAATTGATTTAAAATTAATCTTTAGTTTTCTTAAAACATTCAAATAATAATTTAATCTTTAGTGTAAATTAGCCTTAACTTGTTAAAAGGTATTTAATATAATATTCCCAAATAATTTTTTTTGTAATCATTAAAAATTATAATTAAATATAAAGGTAAACTGGAGGTCACATTAAAGGTTTAAAAGTATATGTCACTTTCCTGTATGAGTATTTGAATGCATGAATGTATTAAAATGTTTTTTTTTTTCAAATTAGTTAAACTGTTTTATTTGAGTTATGTCAACTCATTAAAGAAAAAAATGAATAAATAATTAGCTATAATAATAATTTTAAAAAAAATCAAGTGAATGAATAAAACAATTATTAATTTAAATTTTGGGATGTAAATTCTAAAGGTGTATTGGTTAATAAATGAGACAAGTTTTAATTTTATATCTGTATTTCTATTTTTATTTTATAAAATTTTTTTGTATTAATGTTATAAAAGAAACTTTATTAATTTTTTTAGATTAAGGTCATTAAATCACATGATATATTTAAATATCTAGTTCATTTGGATGTCATTTATTAATCCATAAGTCTTCCAGCTGATTGTAAAAAAATAAGTTGTCTTTATTAGTTGTTTAAAAAAAATTGACACTGAAATTTGGGAGTGGAATAAGAAAGAAAATTGATATAATAGAAGAGTTTTATTTTTTTAGTTGTTGGGTTCTGAATTATTTCTGAAGTCTTATCTTCTCTAGAATAAGTTTTAAAAAAGTATTAATTATTTTTAAAATCTTATTATTTAAAAAAAAGTATTGTAAATTATATTTAAGTATTTCATATCTACAATGAATGACAACTAAAACATAGGTAACTCATTTCTTGTCATCTAATTTTCAATTAACTTTTAAAAACTTTTGTAGAAATACTAGGAGGAAGTTTTATTTATTCTATTTTCAATACTAACTATGTAAATAATATCTTCTATGAAATAAATTTAAAATATATGCAGTTATTATATTTATTGATAAACTACTATTATTTCACAGAACTATATAGTCTACATTTATTCAGTTATTCATTTAATAAAATAAAACTAAAAATAGAAAAATTAAAAAAATGTATAGAGACTTAGCTATATGTTTTAAAAGACTAAATATGCTTATGTTAATTATGCCTGACACTAACCAAAATATTCTTCATTGTGTTAATTCACTTGCTTCTGAAATAATATTATAGAATATTTTGTACTGCAACTATTAAGGAAGAATTTTAAAAATGCTTGTATAGTATATTAATAATAGTCTAAATGTTTACTTAGCTGGAGCTTTGTAATTATAGAATATAGTTAGTGAGTGAAAAAAATCATGAGAAAATATTTCTGCTTATGTCTATACCTTAAGTCAGTAGAAGTTATTCTAAAGACATTATACATGCTGAATTCTCTACTGAAAAATTGCTTGCACTTTTATTTTAAGAAAGTATAAGAAATAACTTGTAACCATCTTAGTATTTTATGCGAGTAAATTTAAAAAAAATGCTATAAAATGTTTTTTTTTTAAAAAAAATGTAATAAGAATGAAGCTATATTATTGTTTAAGTTAACCAGGGATCCCATAATGATATTGTCAGCTGAATAATTTGTTACTTGCCATTTTTTTTGTTGCCAGCTTATTATTATTATGTTTTATTAAATATTGCTTATTGAAACTATAATATCTTGGAATGAAGAACTGCATTAATTTTAAGGAACTATTATATATATTTATTTTGGAAATCATTGCCATGTTGAAGTTAAATATTTTGATCAGAAGCTTCACACAGAATACTGGCCTGTCAGATAAATAGTATACATGTGTTTAACATATAGAGCCAGTAAAGAGAAAGTTGAAATTATGAACTAAAGTTTATTGTATTTTTATTTTGTTTCTTTTATTATTTTAAAAGAAAACTGAAAAATATTTTATGCTATATTTTTTTATAAACATGTGTAATATTGTTTGGTACAAATTGTGCCAGGTAATTTAATTTATATAATTTTAGTCTTAATGAATTTATTAGAATGTGTAGACATCCTACCATTCTCAGGAAATTTTATTATTATTACATTTTATAAGCATTTAATAAGTTAATGTATATTTTAATCATTCTTATCCCTGAAGATTTTCATATCTCACTGTTAGCTAATTTGAATGTATGGTAGTTTACTCTCTTATATGTAAAACAGCCCAAGAGGTTATCAGAGGATTTTCCATTTATTTTTTTTATAAATGCTACATTAATAATAATCATTAAGCTTTTTTTATATATGTACTGAGAATTAATTTTCTCACAATTGATTCACAGTCTTATTAATGTATGCTAGCTACTATAGTTTAATCTTTAATATTTTGTTATGTGTGCATTGTACTTTTGCCTATAATTTTATATGTGTTTAGTATTCTTAAGTAGTTCTTTTAATGATCATTTTGACATAATTCACATTGTTGGTTCTGACATTGATTAATATGCATTGTAATTTAAAATTCTTGAAGATGATTTTAGTCAGTTAAAGTGATGTTGGTATCTTGTTGTTAGTTTAGTATTTGTTGGCCCCAGAGTGCTTTGGTCTTATTGATTATTACTAGTATGCTTGATGGAGGAGACAAAGTCCTCCATCCTCATTTTATTGCTTTTCCATGAGATGATAGTGTTTATTCCCAGTGATGATTATCATATATTAGGTATTTGTATTTTTTGTGATTGTAATCATATATTTTGAAGGTGTCAGATCCCTGGAGAGGATCATATTTTTTCCGTGTGTCTTTCCTGTTTCTGATGCACTGTGACAAGTTTCAGGCATCCTATTTTCTGCCTCAAAGTTAGGTATTTTGGAAGCCACCACAGTTTTATTAAGTTGTTCAGCTCTGCAGAGTATATATGTATTTTTGGCCTATCACTCATGATGTATTAATACTATTTTCCACCACAATAGGTGAGGTTGTATGTTCTTTAGATATGTTATGACAAGATATGTTTGTTTGAGAAACTCTGTTCTTCAGGTTGTATTTAGCTTATTCAAATGCTTAAAAGTATAGCAATGTCTGAATTGTGCTGTTATGATAGTTTTATCATCTACAAACCAACCAACAATAATTTATATGTATTTTTAAGTATGTAGATTTATGCATAGGGCTATAAGTAGAAATTCACACATACTAAGTAATTAATATGTTCATCTAGAGTTTTCACCAAGGGAAATATAAGTCCTTCAATTTTCAATTTTAAAACAATTGGTATAATAATTTTATGTGGACAAAAATTTCTTAATGTGTATGTATAAATGATTCCTGATGAGTAGCCATGCATCTAATTTAATTTAATTTAGATTTAATTTAAATTTACTTTAGTACTTTACTAGCTATAATCCTAAATAATGGAAAAGTAACTAATTATAATTTTAAAATTTATGCTGTATATGCTAGTCCTAGCACAGCTTTTGCTTAGCTTATTGTATTAAATATGAGCAGATTAGATTATAATTCTGGTTTCTAAATCTTACCACAGTATTATAAAATGTATCAGTTAAAATAAAGTTATGTTTGTTAAGCTTATGCTACCAAAATTAAAATAAAGAAATTTTAGAATCCTTAATATTTTACAGAGTTTATTTGGATAGATTAAAATATTAAATTAGCCTCTGTTCACTCTTGTAATTATTTTTTATTATTATTAAAATAAACATTTGGAAAAGATGTAATGAGGTATAATCAGTTATTTTATTTGACTAAAATTTTGCAATTTAGTGTAAGTCAAAGAAATATTGTTAGTCAAAAATATTTAAAGATAACAGCACTACCATGGCAATGTTTCCCTTAATTTTGTAAATATTTATTATGTTATATTATTAAAAAATCAAATTTGCTATTATTTAAAAAGTTCAGTTTCTGTTTGTTTTCTTTTGTATGCTATTGCCTATTGTTCCAAAAGTTCACAAAGTTTATAAGATATATAGATTATTTTATACTGGGTTAAATTATATAAAGCCATGCTTATGATTGTGATTCTCAGATTGAATCATATTAACAGATAATTACATATTCACAGATACTTAATATAATGTTTATTTTAAGATTGATTTTAAGTTATTATTATTATCTTCTCAGACTGAAGATTATACAATATGAGATGAAGACTATTAGTGATTCAGAAGATTATGTACTATGTTTCAAACTGCACATTATCTTGTATATTTTTAAAATTGAAATCCATCTGCACTTAATTTTATAAGAAGATTGTCTGTGAGTAGGTGGAAAGGCACAAAAAGCAACCTTGTCCTTTTCTCAGCTTGAGTGATGTCCTTCGTAATAGACCATAATTATTTTAAATTTAGATTAATGAATCAAATCTTTAAATTAATGTTTTTTATGCTATGATTTAATAAAAAATAGGTAATCTTATCTTAGGGAGGCAGTCATTACAAATGTAGTGCTTGCATCTTATGGTCAGCAAAGATATCACTCACTTGTTTATTCATCCAAGCAATCATTTATTAGGCAACTTTAAACTTTTATATTTTACAAGAGTTTAGTTAAAATCCCTGAGATTGTTTACTTTTGTTATCATTGTACATTGGTGTTAGATTTTGTCTCTATCTGATTATATCTCTCTGTAACATCATTCAATTTTATTGCAATCCCACTGAGTTAAGTAATTAAGATTCTCTAATATATTAAAAAATAATAGAACACATATAAAACATTTCATTTCATCTTCCATTTCTCATCTCTTTTTTCATCTTCATCATCTTCATCTTCCATTCTCATCATCTTCATTTCTCATATTCATCTTTCAGTTTGTATCATTCTCATCTCTTCATTCTCATTCCATCTTCCATTCTTTTATGTCATCATCTCACCTTTCCTTACATTTTTGTCTCATTTCTTTTCATTATCATCATCATCCATCATCTCTCAGTTTTCTCTTTTTCCATTTTACATCATTTCATATTATCTTCATCATCGTTCATCATCAGCACTCCCCCTCATCTCTTCAACTGCCATTTAATATTTAAAAAATTTATAATGGAAGCAAATGTCATCAATTCAAATGCCAGAATTCCTGAATTTTAATATTATCAGCTTGTCAGTTAATTATATATATATATTCTATTTATAATATTATCAGCTTGTCAGTTAATTATATATATATATTCTATTTATAAAAATTGCCTCCTTAATTTTTCTTTTATTATGATTTCTCTTTTCATAAAAAACCGTAACATTTCAAGCTCAAAATTAAATTTATATTTACATGTCTTTTCATGATCCAAGAAAATATAAGCTGTCACTAAATCATTATTATTTTAAATTTTTTACATGCTTATATAATAATTGATGCTCTTTAATCTTTTTTCTAAACTGCATATATAGTAGTATGCATTCCCCCCAAAAAATTATAAACAACATTACTTTTTTGCTTGATAGATATTACACTTTTTAAAATTATTCACTAACTTATTAACATTATTTGAAATGCAAAATGAAACACATTGTTATATATATATATATATATATATATATATATATATATATATATATATATATATATATATATATATATATATATATATATATATATATATATATATATATATATATGAACTTGCAAATTTAAAATATATGGAATAGAAATCCATCTTTTATTAATCTTCATCTGCTTTTACACCATTATATTTTTTTTTAAATTGACATAAAGTAGTATTAATCTGTTCTATCTCATAAGCAACTTCAAGCAATTCCATTGTAAATATTTGAATGTTTATTAATTCATCATTTTCATAACAACATAATTTTTCTTTATTAAGTAAAAAGATCTAATATATAATTGGTACTTTTGATTTACAATGTATATCTCCTCTTTTGAAATGGTTTCATTACTAATTTGTATCTTAATAAACTATTATCTCTAGAAATATATTGTAATGGTCTAGGTTTTCCACCAGAAGAGGAAGAACACATCTAACTAGGGGTTAATATTTGTCAAATAATATGGGAACAGGTTGGTTGAAGTATTGTCTAATAGGTGTGAATCCAGTCGATTCATTTACATTCCAATTGATGTAGTTGACTACATGCTCCATTTGACTTATTCACCCCTTATGCTCATCTTTTAGGTAAGGCATGAACACATTTCTGAGTCCCACACTACATGTTCTCAAGGGTTTTACTATGGATTTTTAATGGATGTAAGCACATGTCTGATTTGAGATTTTTCCATTCATCCTTTCCATTCTTTGGATAAAAAAGGGTACCATGGTCTGTGAGGATGGTCTTGGGCTTCCCTACCTTAGAAACTTGAGGATGTCTAATATCCCTAATTGTGTATCTGGCATTAGCCTGGGGTATTAAAACATCATATGTAACCAATAAGTACTTTTTTGTTAAATGGGTACAATGGCCCCTAATAAACTATCACTAAGATCTTATTTGGTTTTTTTCAAATAATCGATTTTAAAGTATTCCTGTAATTTTGGTTTACTGGCTTGGCTTGTAAGCACACTAGATAATCTTGGAGTGATTTTCAGATGTCTATATACATTCTTGGGCAGTAAAACCACATTTTCAAATTGTATTCTGTTTTATGGGCACCAAAGTATCTGTGCAAAAATGGATATATTTTAAGAGTAGGGTATACAATATTTTAGATATCACTCCTCTCCATTCACTTTATCTATATGTACTCTGTAAAGTAAAATCTGCCTCCTTTTACATTATAGTATAGAAGATCTTTTGGCACATCCAAAACTTTTTCTTCTCTTAGGACTTTCATGATTGGGTTTAAATCAGGGTCTGAAAATTGCAATTGGGGTAGGTTCTCTAAATCATTCTGTACATTACTATTAGTCATTAGATTGACATTCATATTGTAGAGATGCTCTATCTCAACAAATGAATCTGTTCTGACCTATATGTGTTTTGACTAAGCATGTCAAACATGACATTCTCAAATTCATTATAGTATTGCATTGGTGTAATTGAATTACTGTAACAGCAAACTTAATCTGACTAGATGACTGTTGGTAAGATAGCTCTGACTTAGGAATTCAAGGGTTTTGTAGTGATCACTATCACCTCCAATCCAAGTAGCATCCATTGAAACTATTGGAAGGCCCACACTATTTCCAGTGCTTTCTTCTTGGTGACTATATAATTTATTTCTGGGACCTTCAGGAGCTGTCTGATAAAATAGAAGACACCTGGATGGCCATCCTCCTGGATCTGGGATAACATTATCCCTAATCTGGAACCACAACTATCTATTTGGACAATAAATGATTTATTAAAATCAGAGAAGGTTAACATGGTTTGCTATAAGAATCCTGTTTTAATATTTTTTAAATGTCCTATTCTGTTCCTTGGTCTAGTTGCATCATTCATGTTTACTGATTAGTTTTAACAACAGTTCCATGTTATCTGAAAACTTCTATTAGAAATGATTATTAAAGTTACACAGGCCTAAACTTGATTGATTTTGCTTCTTATCAGTTGGTTTAGAAAAGTTTTGAATGGCACTGAACTTCTCAGGTTGAAGTCTTATCACATTGCAACCCATGATATGACCTAGGAAGACTGCTTGATTGGAAACTGGGGTACTATTCTTGAAGTTTATTTTGATTCCCTTTAAATGGCACTCTTCAAAAATATAGTTAGTTGTTGTGGGTGTTATTCAATTGTAGCAGATACAATTATTACATCATCCATATAAATAGTCACAATCTACTTAACCTCAGGATGGAGTCTTATCTAAGCACCTTATCACACCATCACCACTATTTAGCAATCCAAAAGACAACCTATTGAACTGATAGGTATAACTCTTGTATCAGAAGAAAGTACATTGACAATCATTTGGTTGGAGTTCAATCTGCCAATAGCTGCATAATAAATTGAAAGTGGAAAACACCTTCTTGTTTCCAAATGTCACGAATAATTCATGTATGGGTGGTAAATGTTTCTATCAGGGACAGTAATTTTGTTTTGTTGCCTGGAATCCAAACAAAACCTTACCAACCCATCTTTCTTGCTCACAGTTACAACTGGTTTACAGTAATGTAAAGAGCATTTTGAAAAACATTTGAAAATGATCCATCAATCCAGCTTTTATTAATCTGTTTGAATATTTATTCATGATACTGGTATGAAATAGGGTAGAATTGGGATTGAAGTGTTTGCTCATGTTTTAACCTAATTGTCTGTTGAAATCCTTCTGTCACTCCTAGTATCTCCTAAAAATCAGGCTAAATTTATTAATAACAGACTGTAATTTCAATGCATATTCACTCCCAAGCAATTTGAACTCTGTGATTTTACTATCTATGATTGCTTCTGGGATGTTGGGTATAATACAATCAACTTCATGTAGATCATATATCTGAAGCAATGTCATCTTAATCCAAATTTGCTTCTGCAATAGTTTAGATTTTCTGATGTTAGCCATGTTAACCTGAATAGATTTTAGTAGTAGGATCTTAATGTTGAGATTTGTGGTCAGAATTTTATGACAGAATCTGTCTGATACTATTGAAATCTGGCTTCCAGAATCTAATAGTGATTTAACTGTCAAGCCTCAAACAAAACTTCTATCATGGGAAACTGAAAAGTGAAGTTGGGCACTTTAGCCTCCCACAAACACACCATATTAGTGATCTCTTGAACAGGGGTTTGGTATATGTTTCTCAGAGTTATTTTGGTTTCTTGAGTTGAGAAAGTGGGATTATTACTGTTTTGTCATCACTCATCTGATTTCTTTTTGGTAACCACAGGTATGGATGGTTTCTTTGTCAGGATTTTTCTTTCCAATGACAGGCACCATTGATATTTTTTCCATTTCTTGTACAATATCACATTAACAGTAGCCTCCTTCTTTCTTTCCTCAGGTGTCCTTTTCAGTGAGTTGGTATTATTCATGTATATACTGTTAAGCTATTCAGATGTTTGCCCAATACTCCTAGTGCTAGTACACAATAATGATTGCTCAATTTTAAGAGGTAGGTTTTTTATTATCCTTATAATTTTTACTCTCACTCAGGTGATAAGGTTTAAGTGTCCTCAGCTTTGTGATCAGGTGGCAAAATAATTTTGTCAAGGTCAATCCTGGTGCTGATTTGTATTTCTCCTGGAAAAGCTGATACAATAGGGCTTCTTGACTATCCCTATTACCAGTAAATTTTTCACTAATTTTTGGTAATTTTTGAAAATGATTGGAGCTTCAAATAGTGACTCCCACACCATCAATTCATATCCTTGATCATGGCTATGTGCTATAATCACCTTTTTCCTTTTGATAAGTTTCAATTCAATGAGAAGTAAAGATTAAGGCTTCTAAGGTGCTCTATGGGGACTTCATTAGTGGTTCCTTTAAATATTTGTAGCTGCTAATATTAAAATTCAGGAATCATGGGATTTGACTTGATGGGATTTACTTCCATTATATATATTTTTAATATTAAATGGCAGTTGAAAAGGATTCAATTATTAAATGAGAGTACTGCTGTGATTTGGAAGACTGTATATAATAGTTAATAACCATTATATTTATTATTATTACAATATTTATTAAATAACAGACATTCTATTTGTGCATAATATATATATGCAGATATATTAACCATAACACAATTATTTAATAATAATAAATGAATTCAAATGTGCCAATGACTTAAACTGTGTTCTCAAAAACTTAAGTGATTGATTGCTAATAAATAGTAAAACAAATAGAGTCTTGGCAATAAAAAATGATTATGTAATAGTTATAGCAATGCCAAAATCTGAAATGACTAAGGAAAAACATGGATTTGTAAATTTAATATTGTTTTATCTCCATTTTCCATTTTGTAAGCAGATTATATCTAATAGCTATGAAAAGTTACAGAACAAGACAAAACATTTTACATTTTATGCTCTCTTTATTATTATAATTATATTTATTGCCCTGTAGATCTTAAGATAGAGACAGAATAATCAAATCAAGAGTTAATGGACCCTGCATCAAAATCCAAACCTATCACTTTTTATGCTCAAATGTTAAATAATTTGCTAGTGATGAATCATGTGACTATTTTTTTTGTTTTATTTATCAACAAAATAATTTTATTTTTAACTTGCAGTATCCTAAAATCACTCAATTACACGTGACCATGTAACTAAGTTTTTTAAATATATTGATAGTTGTTAATAATTTTATCAAAAACAATCAAAACATTTTATTGTACTAATAAAAAAGAGCCTAGATATTTTGTTGAGTTGATTATATAAAATGTAATATGCTCCCTGATTTTTTTATGTAGAGGAATAATAACAAAGTTAATGATATAATATATACGTAAAGGTATAAAAAAGATATATTTTAAACACAACACAGTTATCCATTTTGACAAAATAATATCAGGAAAGAAATATATTTTTTTCATTTACATTAAATAAATAAAAAGTTTGAAAACTTCATTTTTCTCCCTAAACTTCAGCAGTAAATAATTAAAATTTATTGTATTAAACAATATAAGAAATAAATAAAATTTATTACACTAGATATTTAAATATCATCAATTTTCAGTTAATAAAAAGAGTAATACATCTTTCTGAGAGAAGAATAAAATTTTTAGAGACATACAAAACAACAATGCAATCAACATCTTTTGTCTAATATGATAATACTGATAAATGTTATCAATAATCCACAGTTTATTTGATTACTACAGGAAATTGTTTCTGAATACAGAAATAATAATCTATTGAAATACTTGCTGTGAGAATTCTAAGTTCTCAGTATAAAATGACATAATTTATTTATGAAATGTTTTATTATTAATTGTATGAATAAAACACACGTACGATACTTAAAAAAGAATAATAGCTCTAATATAATTTTTTAAAATGTTTGTGAAAAATAAAAGAATGAAAGAATACATTTTTAAAATTCTGGGATATAAAATAAATGTTCAGATTTCACATAGAATGCTTTCAATACTTGTAAATTAATCTTTAAGAAATCTATTTTTTAACACAACCAGATGAATAATCTGTACACAATGTTAAATATTAATTAATGTTATAGTTTAAGATTTATTTTTTATTTGTTTACATAAAATAATTCCAAAATAAAAATATTATATTTAAAAATAATTTTTCAATCTTAGAAAGTATGTTATATTATTACATATTTTATTTTTTATTTTTAAGTAAGTCTTTTTTAAATAGTGAATTAACACATTGATATAAAATAAAATATTAAGTAAGCCAAAAAGTAAAATTGAATAGCTCTTTATATAAAAACAATGAAAGACAAGTATTTATTCATTAGGTTTGTCCATTGCTCTTTGTTGAATTTAGACTTCATCATTATTTAATTCTTTATGTAAGAATAACAATTTGCTTACTCAACAAATATTAGATAGGCTGGCTAGAGAACAGTTACCTGAAAAAATATCTGTGCCTGTTCTGGTTCAAATTTAGGTCATGTGTATAATAGGCAAATGTCTAGCAAGTAAACGGCAATATACTAACATTAATATATATATATATATATATATATATATATATATATATATATATATATATATATATATATATATATATATATATATATATATATTTGTACACATTTATAAAAAGTGATATAGTTCTAAATTCCTAGTAAATTCAGTTATTAAGTATTACTGACTAAAGGATTTTTTCGATTAACTTTATAATATTTTATAGTTTCAAAAAATAGATTAGAACAAACAGAATGTCATACAGTATAATTATGAAAGCCATGAATAGTGATAAAGGGGGTGTTAATATCTTTGTTATGTTTATGGTTACCTGAATGAAAATGCAGACAACAGTAGTAAACAAAAGATGAAAAGGATGTTAAATGTAATAACCTTTTAAAGGTGAAGTGAATAGATACTTCATTAACACTCATGTTAATATTGATGTTTTATATGTTATAAATACTTATGTAGATGAGACAAAAAGTAAAAAGTAATTAACTTAAAAATGATTTGTGTTGCCAGAATGATTTGAAAATGGAGAATGATACAAGACTTTTAAAGAAAATTAAAGATATAAATACTCTGTATTGTAAAGTCTTAAAAAAAGAAGTATAAGTAATAAAAAAGACCAATAATTATAGGATAACTGAAAATCACTTAAGTTTGAGGTGACTAATTAATCTAAACAAATCACTTGAGTAAACCTATGTCCAAGATCAATGGTTGAATAGAAAAAGAAAGAAATATAGCTATAAAAAGAGATTAAAAAGATTTATTTCAATGGAAAGATATTACCATTGACCATGAAATTGAAAGATTTTTTAGATAAGGACATTAGAATTGCTGAAGAAATACTTACAGGGAGTTATGGTTTAACACTAAGTGAATGATAAGAATGAGGAACACTCATGATGATTTGGATCTACTCAAAGAACAAATAATTTTTAAAAAGTTGCTGTAAAATATCATACAAAATATGTAAATAAAGTATATGTATTTTTATTCAAAATAAAATATACAATAAACAGGAAAAATGGCAAATTAAAACATAAAAGATACCAGTAAATGATAGAGATATTGGAAAAAAAGTCAAAAATAATAAATATAAAATAAGAAAAATGTAAAGAATGATTTAAACAACACTATGATAGAATCCAAGAGATAATTGTAATATAAACTAATTTTTTTAAAGAAAATAAAGATCTAATAATGGCAAAAGAAGGCTGCAATGACATATTTTATTAAAATACTAGCATTTAAAGAGGAAAACATTGATATATATCATGAATGTTAATGTGATAGAAAATGCCATCATTTTATTTTTTATGAAATAATAAACATGGTAATTGGTAATAGAAATAGCATAAGAGGTAGTTCTCTGGTGAAATATAAATGAAATGAGCAGAGATGAAAATTTAGCTATCAATGTTTATAATCATAATGGATATATATATATTGTTATGGATACCTTCAATACCCCTACAATCTAGTACACAACATGAGACCCAATCCTAATTCAAGCCCCATGATATTAGCATTACTCATTAATGAATAATATTATGTAATGTTAGGGCACATAAAATGACATACCATTTACCACAACCTAGGTCTTAAAGTCCAATATAAAAAAAACATTAAACCAAAGTTTAAACCAAGTCAGTCAAATAGATGTGACAACTAATCATTACAACAATTAACATTAAACGTATTACAATTACCAACACAACAAACAACATACAATAGATTAGATGAGTGAATGCAATGAAGACAAAAATACATATATATAATATTAATGTAAAGAAAAACTAAATGTTTCTTTTTTTTTAAACTTTTTTAACAAGATGTTTATGTTAATACATAACAAAGATGATGTCAACAATCAAATAAAAAGGATGAGCAGGAAATAGCTTAATATAAGAAATATACAACAAACTTTTTTGTTCAAGGAAGGAGAAAAAAAATTTATCTGTAAAAAAAAAAAATCAACCATTTCCTGCACAAAATGCTGAAAGAAAAGTTTGAAAGCCTGTATCAACCATTCAAACTTATAATACTATTGAAGAAATCTTGGTACTTGTATACTATTCTTGAAATGAAGAAAAGATAGGAGGCCTTTTCACATACAATCTAAAGGAGTAATCTTGCATGCATCAAATAAACCCTGCGATTTGAGTGTTATTTTTCATTGAAAAACATGTTTTTAAGTGCAAGTATCAAATAAATCCTGCTATTTCATACTAAATGATATCCAAAATGTTAAAAATTGTCATCAAACTTCTGCAATTTTACACTTATTTATTTCGCTATTGAATTACTTTGTTGACTTTATTGATTTCTTTTATTTTTTTCAAAATCATGTTTGCATTTGTTTTAAATTATGATATAAAACAATTTTTTCCACCTGTATGAAAAGTGAGAGAGGGATGAGGGGAGATATAAATAGCTAAGATTAAAATAAGGGAGAAAATTACTCCGAAATAATGACTAGGGAATATATTAAAATAGACTGAAATAATTTATTCTCAGACCAACTATGCATGAATTTACTACAATTCAAAAGTTAGCTTCTTACAGGATTATTTTTATCAAACCATTGTAAATAACAAACATTTTCTCTCATTTATGTCAATTCATCAGTCAGATAAAAATTAGTCAATGAATTGATATTAATAAAAGAAAATGTGCATTGTTTACAAATTGATTTAAAAAGACTTTTTTAAGAATTTGACTTATGAATCATAGGTAATATATTAAAAATTTGTTGGTTTGTGAATAAATTATATGCTACATATTTAATAATCTTTCACTATTTACAGATTTATTAAAAATATTACAATAAAAAAATATGTTATAAAAGAAAATTATCAAGAACTTTACAAAACTTTCAAATTAGTGTAAAAATGTGAATGTAATTATGTGCAAACCATTGCTTATTAATGAAAAACAAAGACATAAAACAGCAGTATGCTATAATATGGCATTGCGAATCAAACATTTTTATACATAGATCAAATGCCCAGAAATTCTGTTACCCACATTAAAGATGTGTCACTTTCTGACCAACAATAAGAAACTAGTCTGGGGATTTGGTTACCGCTAGCTAGCTGATATCTAATGACATACAAAGATGGCAATAGAGGAGATAGATGCTACTGTTAAGGCATATTATTAAATGTAAACTAAGAAAATCATGTGCTGATGATGATGTGCATATATATGTTAAATTTTTATTCAAAAATCAGGTATAATAATTAGGCGACATGATAACATCTTGACATTAGTAATAGTTTACTTCTGCCAACACAATTTACTCAGCCTATACATGATTAAGATAAACATGTATAGATATTTTCAAAACAAAATGCTAAAAGATACGAAGTTTATATATATTTAAGTATGAAACTCCACAACATAAATTCACTAATATCAGTATGGCACAGGAATAAAAAAATGTTTTTTCCTCCCTGTAAAATAGAGCTCTTGAATTAAAAAAATGTGATTATCAGATAAAATATTTTTAAAGTTTGACTAGCAGGAATGGTCAAAATCTTCAGAAATAGAAGTCATCTATAATACATTACATTCATTTTTGGAATTAATTTTGGGTTGCAAGCCATCAAATGTTGAAACACTTAGAAATTCTTTTGACAGATATAATTAAAAACCTAATAATTTAAAATTTCAAAATATCTATTTTTTTTATTTCTCATTACTATCACCTGGTGTTTGGGGAGAGAGGAAGATAGATGTGAAAAGGTGTTATTCTAAATGTTACCGGTAATAAAAGACTTATAATTTATTTTTCTTTATTGTTCTGAGTTATTTGTTTTGTTTTTTTTATTTTTATTATTAAAAAAAATAAAGATGTTTCTGAATATTTTTTTGACACACTTTGTAATCATATGTTCATTTTGGGGAGAAAAATTTCAGTTCAGGTGTCCATTTTCTGAATTAAAACGATTGTTTGAATGAGATTAATTCATGTTATTTATTACAGTGTAAGCAGTATATGTGTACATTTTGTGTTTTTCTGGCAAATGTTACTTAATAAAATTATTTTTTAGTGATTGTTTAATATGTCTCTTATAATTTAGTGATTGTTTTATAGGTATGGGAGTTTATTCAGTACTTTTTATTTGATATATTTTCAGGAACAAGAAAATGTAGTTTTTAAGATTTTTTTTGCTTTACAATGTTGGTTGTTTTTAATTACACATTTATTCTTGAAAGTCATACATATGTTTATTTGTAATGTTTTGGTACATGTTTTTAAAAACTATTTCTATACATTTATTGAAATAAATTAAATTAAGTGTCAAAGCGTCATCTGCATATGTGTATATTTCATATAATATTTTTTTCTTTTTAAAAATATGTATCTTGGGTATTATTCCTGCAACACAGACCACATATTGCTGTGCATTTTTCACATTCATATTGAAGCTACAGATAACTTTGTAAATGATTTTCAAAATAACAATTTTAAAAAGTTACCAGTGCATTCATATGAATGTGAAAAGATGCAATGCATTATCTGTATTGCAGGAATAGTACACAAGTACCATAATTTTTTACATGGATTTTAGAATATGAGGAGAAATATTCAGCTCATAAAACATTTAAACAAAAATTCAAAAATTAATAATTTGCAAACAAAATTAAATATTCAAATCTCTAAAATCACCATTGTTTCCTCATTATAGATTTCCAGAAAATATACAATAGCAGAAATATTGATGTTTTTACAATCAATTTAAACTACAAAAATTAATACAAGTATTGACAAAAGTAATTATGCAGTGATAAGTGCAAACTGAATGTTGTGGAAGAAAGCTTATCATTGACTGTGGAGATATCATCAAGATTGAAATGGGATTGTCCTATCTCTCCACGCCTGGATTGATAAACATTGAAACAATCCACTATGAATTCTTTTTTTATTCTTCATTTCAAATCTCCAGCTTCAAAACTAGTAAAATCAACTTATCAATTAGATGTTTGAATTCCCAGCTATTCATAAAGGAACTACCATGTTGTATGAGAACAAGCCATTAAACAGTGTATATATAAACTATAAAGATAAATTATAAAGTTCATGTCACCTATATTTAATTGTTTGTATGCTATATATAATAATTTTATTTTATTTATTTTAACATAGGGCCAAATAGCAGTAATTTAAGCTTTATAAAATAAAATAAAAATAATTTCTTTTATTACCTTGGATAGATAATATTTATGAGATATGCTCTTGATTATGAAATAAATTCCATCACTATAAATGGGATAAGGTAAGATGTTACCTAATACATATATAAATTCAACATTCATATATTTACAATACTACACTCATTAATTGTTTATTCTAAAGCTTGTGTTAATGATTAATATTTTTAATATATTATTTTGCATGACTTTTTAATTTATTTATGTTATGAACTTATAACATCATTATATTAAAAAAAAGATAAAAAAAGGTAAATTAATACTGTACTATGTATAGCAATGTTGTATGCTGTGTTGTATTTTTTGTTATTTTTTATGTCCATATTGTCTCACATAAGGCATACTTCTTTTCTTACCCTATGGGAAAGTGTGAAACATCATTATCATGGGTGAATCACATATGATACCCATAGATTTTTGCACTAATCAAGATTTATATTCTTATAAAGGACTTTCATGTATTTTTTAACTAAGTGATTACCTATCCTTTTTCCTCACATTCCTACAGGTGTTCCCAAATAGTGATACTAGGATTTCAGATCATCCTTAGTCATGGAATGACTGTGGTCTAGGTTACTTATGTACTTATTTGCCTTGGCTCAGCACTGATATACGCACGGATATATATATATATATATATATATATATATATATATATATATATATATATATATATATATTACATATGGCATTAGATTTCATCCCATTAATTCTTCATAATTTAATATACAGTGACAATGAAATTATCTTTGAAGGTATGGGTTAAATATGTGAACAATGTTAACATTAAACAAACATGATGATAGTAAATAGTAATATTCCTATTAAGTATTAAGTTGTAGTATTATATTATTATACTAGTACATTATCTGTTCAAAGTTATCACAAATACACATGGTGTAGTTGTTATTTGATATTTATAGTTAAAAAAATTAATATAATGCTGTTTGTAGTCATAAGCACTTGAGAGATTTGCACTCTCTCAATTATTTCAATATCGACTGCGCTTTATAAAAATAATATTAAAAATTAATATACCAAAATTTTCAATAATATTAGAAAAAAAGTTTTATGATGTGATATTAAGGAATTAAATAAGAACTTACAGTAATATTGATTTATTTAAGTAGAATTGTGTTATACTACCAGCTCAATATTCTTGATAAATAAAATTAAGAAGTGTATAATCTTCATAAAATGGTAAAATAAATATGATTATTAAAGCCTAAGAAAATATTCAATATCCTGAACTGCCTAGAATTAGGTATTGTCTGCCTGCAATTTACCTTATGATTACCTTGACTATATTTTTAATTTTGGGTAAAAAAATGTAATAAACCTAAATGTAGGGAAAAAAATATTGTACTGATGTAATAAGCTAAAACAAATCTAGATTAAAGAATAGGTGTATGGAAGAATATTATAAAATGATGGTAATGTATTATAATTTTGATTAGATCCAAAGATATCTTTCTCTTTTAATATTTTAGTTATGCTAACTAAATCTTGTTTTATGTATTTTTCATTTATAAGTTTGATCAAGAATGTATTTTCTTGTGTGTTGAGTTTTGAAATGTGTATATATTGTAAATAAAATTTATCTTTGAAAATTTATTGTTTGTCATTAACCTTATTGCTTAACACTATTCACACATTATTGTTATTTCTATCACCATCACCATCACTCAGTATTATCAGTTTTATTATAAGTTCAGCATATCATCAATCAATTTTAATAAACTCTTATGTGGAGAGTATATAAAATTTATAATATTGATTGAATAAAATATTGTTGATATTATACGGAGATAATATTTAAAATGATGTAGTAAAAGTAAAATAATTGATTTTAAAAAATAACATTTCAATAAGTTGTCAGATACTATCATTCACTAAACTCGGTAATATTGTTTATAGCGATCAAATGTAAATTATTCACTGATGATATTATATTTGTCCTACTGTTATTGTTACAACCGTGATTAAAATATTTCAAATATTTAATGATTAACATGATTATTATATTTATCTTATTGCTATGGATTTGTTGATTTATTATAAATATTAGAGTTTACATTTGTTGTTACCAATAAGATAGTTACCTATTCTTTAGTATTTCCCTTTATGTAATGTAAGTCATCTCAATTTTGTATAGTAGTAAAAACCCTCTTGCTGATCCAAATATACATTATAAAAGTATTGAAATTTAAAATTATATAAACCCTAAGAAATTAGATTATTAAGTAATAATTCTAAGCTTTTATTTTGTTTGTCAGATTTATTTCTTAAATCATTTGATATGGATTACCTTAGTCACTTATTTTTAATCTTATTGTTTTACTGATACATTAAAATCTCAAAGATTTAAAGTTTCTTTTTTAATTATTTAAATTTAAAACCCCTTTTGCTTTTGTTTTAGTAATATCAAATTAATATTTCAGGATCCCATTCATCATCGTCGTCATTGTTATCATAGTTCATCCATATTTTATTTTATTTTCATTTCATCATCTCATCTTATTCTTCCAGCACAGCTTAATTATTTTTGGTTGATCCCCATTTCATTACAAAATAAAATATTCATTTTCTCAACATATCCCTTTTTTCTTGTCCTCATTCTTAGGTCTATTCATTATTCATTTACAATAATCAATTATTATGGTTCTTCATTACTGTTTTAAATCTTCTATATCTTTACTCATTTATCATTCATTTCATATCGCTAATTCCATGATAACATTCACTAGGTAGATTTTTTCTGATTATTAACCACATAATATAATGATAAATTAAATAGATGTCTTTTAACATTATTAGCATTCATGTATTAAAAGTTAGTTTAATTCAAATGTCATATCATAGGGAACTTAAAGTAAGGTAAAGTCAGTAGTGCACAATGGCATCTCCTATATTTAATCATGCTCATGCTAGCCAAGCCAGTTCTGTCCTATATGTTGTGTTTGCTCTATCATTTTGTAATAGCCATATTACTGAAATGTTATATATTGTAACGGAATCACGTGGAATTAGGCCGTCATTCCAATAAAAGATAACAACCCAATAATAAAAAAATCTGAAACTTGAATTATTTCCATTACTCCAAATGAGAGAACATATAAATATAACTGATGTTATATCCATACCTGATCGAACCTGTAACAATACAAATATTGCCACAAGGTTATCTTTCCTGACCAGAAATCTCTTGGCTGCTGCACTTATTAAAGAGTTACAGTGCTTGGTTAATTTATAAAATTTAATGGGATTATCATTACTGTACAACTATCTGCACATGTTACTTACTACTCAAATCAAGCACTCATTATAAACAAACTCTCCAAGTAGATTAAACTATTTGGAATAGTGAAGAAAACAAGACGAGACATATAGAATAATCTATTAATAAAATATTTACTATAATAACATAAACTTAATTATGTAGGATATATAAATTCAGGTGATGAGAAACAGTACTTCCATGGGTATATAAGCTATTATCTTTTTCATCTTTGTGTTTTTATAGGCAGTGCTCAAAGTTAATTGGGGCTACATTGTGCTGGCTCTGACTCACACATGTTCATTGGCATTAGGAAATCATTTTTATTATTTTTACTACACAGAATTTTGATATTTCAGCTATATTTGATTCAGTCTTTTGGATATGTATACTGCTGCTAAAGCTAAAACTAAAATCTTTCCAAGCTTTACAATATTGGTGATGTAAAGTCATTTTTTTCTTCTTTCTTTCTTCACAGACTTTGGCCAAGTGATAACCTTTTTCATAAGTTTTAGACAGTTTTTTTTCTTTTCACTTTTTCTAATTATTTACCACTTATCTGTTGTTTTTTCATTTTTTCCTAACTTAATTATACAATTATTCTAAATTATTTATGTCCAATTCAATTCAGCATTAATTAAACTTTGTAACTATATTTAATTAGTTTGTGTGTTGTTTTGCTTTTATGATATAATTTAACTTTTATTCAATTATTAAGCAGAGTTACAAAATATATTTAACTGTTATATGCAAGAAAATTCATTGCAGATTAAGTCTGAATGATTGAAATTTTATTTTATACATCATTTATTTATATACTAATATTTTCCTTTATCTGATAATAAAGAATATAAATTATTTGTTTATAATTCTCTTATAGGGCAAAATTCCAATGAAAAAAGAATATGAGCATCTTTTTCACAACTACATGTATTATCACAAGATGTACAGCAGTTTTAATTTTTTTTTATAAATATGATATATTTTGTTTAAATCATACATTCACATGAGTATAAGATATCAATCAAGACAATATTATTTTCATAGTATTCTAGAATATTTGGTTTATCTCCATATTTAAACTGGATTGATTAAAGTGGTTTGTAATGTATGACTATATTAGAACAAGCTATCATTAGAACATCTTTCAGAAATATAGCCACATTATATAGAATAAAAATAGGCCTAAAGTTATTTATATATTTCTTATAAATATTTTTAAAAGTTGGAATAACTTTAACACATTTAACAATTAAAAAAAGTACATCTACTTATACAACAATTCAATATATATCATCAAATATTTACAGCATTTCAAATAAAAAATATATTGTCTGGTTTCAAATTAATATGCAATCTAAATTCTTTTATTGGCATAATGATGTCTTCACTATTAAAAAAATAAGAATTTTCTGAATATATATACAAAAAGATATAAAAGATTTTGATTTTATATCATAATTTTTATATATCTGGTTTAAATATTTGGAAAAATTAGAAATCAATAATAATTTGATTGAGTTTTACATTTATGAATTACAAAATTTTTAATGAAAGTTCAAACATTTTGAGTTTGGTAGATATTAATTTTCATATTTTTCTATCATTTAGAAAATCTTTGTGTCAATCTTTTATAGTTAATGGAATTATAATAATGTAAAGTGTTAAGACTTAAAATAATATTTACATTATATTTTTTTATAACTTTTCACAAAGAAGAAAAGACATAATAAAAAATTATGAGATGATGAGATATTTTATAAAATATGTAAGTATATTAAACTATTGGGCACTAATATAAAAAATTAGCTTTGGATTAATTGTAAAAAAATATAAATGATCCTGATTGAATTTGCAAATATGTTTATAAAAATCATTATTGTTTCTTTTCTGTGTTTTCATTTTATATTTTAAAACAGTGGTCTTCAACCTTTTCACACCTGCGGACCGGTAAAAATAAGAATAAGGTTTCGCCGACCGGCAAAAATAAGGATACGGTTTCATGGACCAGCAGAAGTCTATAGATAAATTTTCTTAAAGATGTAAACAGCTTAGCCTTAGATGAAGTTATATATATATGGAGTTTGTATAATAAAAAACTTTTTTTTTTTTAATTTTGAATTTTTTTAGAAAAGTAATAAAAAATTTAATTCTACCCCCCCCCCCCATAAACATCTGTGATAACTAGAAAAACAAATTAATTTATGTATGACTGATTAGATTTTGTTCTGTTTCTTTTTTTTTCAATCAGATAAAAGTGCGATGAAAAAAATAAATAAAAATTGTTTATATTAATTAAAAGTTTAAAATCTTATTATTTTGTTATTAAAACTTTCTTGCCAGTCTATCGCGGACCAGCAAAAAACTTCTACGCCTGGCACCAGGCCATGGACCGGTGGTTGAAAATAAAGATCGTCCAACATAATGCATTTTAATATAATATTCATTTGAAAGATGATAAGAATCAAACAAGAATTTAGTATGGGTAATTAATATATTCAAGATGAGAGAAATTCCTTATAATATTATACATCATCACCATAATAATAATATTAACAGTAATATAAATGTTAGTAGTGATATCAGTAGTAATAGTAATAATTATAGACAGTGGGGCATTAGAAGTGAATTTTACTATCATTATACAAATGAATCTACAAGTCACAACTAATTCTATAGATAAAACAATCTACATAATAGTTTTTTTATTTATTATGTTGAAATGATTTGTTTTAACTTCTGGAGCAAAATTTTATTTCTCAAAATTTTCTTCCCCTTGAATACATTTTGTGACTAGCTCTTTATTCTATCTTCTCAAAGAAAACAATAAATATTTTAATTCTTTATTATCAATAAGATAATCATCATAGCATAAACAGAGATTTCCTCTCATGAATACCATGCTTAATATTTAAATACTTTTTAAAAATAACTTTTTAATGTTAATTTATTTCACATATCCAATCAAAAAAATGATTTTAATATAGTATACTGTATAGTATCGGAACCAATAATTCGAAAACCAATTGATTGAACTTATAATCTTATCAATATATTTTTAAAGTTTTACATAACATCTTTAATTTTTTCAATACTGAAATTTTATTACAACAATGATTCTACGTTTCACTTTTATATAATAAATTGGGCAAAAGTTGATGTATATATAATTACTTTACTTGAATTAGCTATATTCTAATTTTTAACTTGTTAAATGCAGCAGCCTCACATTGCAGTTTGTATTGCACATCAGTAACTAAGTTCACTCTATTTTAAAAGCCAACCAAGATATACCGATTGATTATTTTTCTCAAGTTGATAACATCCAAACTAAAAGTCTAAAAGGTATTTTACTATTATTGGATAATAAAAGAACTAAATTTTCAAACATTAATTATTAAATCAAAGACTAATACATTTATGAGCATACTGTAAATCAAAAAGTTAAAAAGATGAACGTTCTTGTTTTTGCTTTTAATCAATTTAAATTAAAATATTTGCCACCAAACCTGTATCGAAACTTTACACCTAGATTATGAATCTTTTTATAAATAGTTATAAAAATCATTTTAAAAAAATACAATGATAGAGCTAGTATAGAGACTAGTTTAACAAGAATTTTTATTACCATTACTTCAGGTTTGTTAAAAGAAGTAATACGTATTCACTTACTTTCTTCATATAAAAATTGTATAATTAACCACAAATATCTTTAATTAATTGAATCAGAGCTCTTCTGTTCTTGGTATTTTTGCATTTATTTCACAACAAAAATTATGTTTATAGTGCCTCTTGATTCTCTAAAATAGGCTGAAGCTCTGGAAATGATCCATCTATGAAATAAATAAATTATTTAATGAATTATTAAAACTACCTTTTTATAGTAAATGATGATGATATTATATGATGATTACTGTCGTATTTTCGTCTTATTTTCATAAATTGGAAATAATAAGAAGCACCTATACAATCAGATGGTATAACTTCATGAGAGCATATATGCCAGAAAAAATCATTAGTTTTGAAACTAATATATCATCACTAATTATTATTTTTTTCTCTAGTTAACTTATAAAGACTTTCCATTTTCAACATTCCAAAAAGCTTTTTTAATATTACTGATCTAAATATCCTTGTTAAATGTAAATGCTTAGGTAGTAAGCATATATCACTAGAAGTTGTTTTCTCAGTTCTTGTATCATTACTGATTAGGTGATTAAAATATTCTCTATATCTGTTGGAAATATATATATATATATATATATATATAATATGGATTTAATATGAAGATTTTCCAGATGTATATGCTATTTTTAATGTGATTTAAAAAGATCTAGTGATAATGATCAATGAATGTCTTCACTTAATTTTTTATTATTCCCAGCATAAAATATATTTTCCTTTAGTTATGACACTAATAAGAGGATTATTGTCAAAGAATCAGTCAGGATACTTATTTTTTAATGAATCAGCAAATGGACTTATTTTGATTTTCTACTTTATAAAGGACTCCATGCCTTACTATGATAACAATTGTGAAAATTCAAATTAATAATTTTAATGCTTAGTAACTAAAATTTTGCATAAATAATACATGCTTATAAAGAATGAACATTAATTTTCTTATATATATATATATATATATATATATATATATATATATATATATATATATATATATATATATATATATATATATATATATATATATATATATATATGGAACAAAAATTCCTTACCTCAGATTGTAAGTCTGAATTTATGATACAATACAAAGCTATTACCATACAATCTGGTTGCAGCCAGGGTACACCATAAATGTTAATCTATGCATTATTTGAAGGTACATCAAGTTGCCTAAATAATTGTATGATTCTTTTAATTAATCATAATTCTCGTTAATTACTGGATTTTAAAATAGCACTCCTGAATCTTAATTTATGATTTATAATTATTCTTTCGATGGCTGTCCCTCAAAGACACACTATGATTTTATTTTATAATTTTTATTTATCTGAGAACCGAGGGCAGGCCATAGGCAAGATAGCATAATCTATCAAACGGCTAATCATTACATGGTGAATACAAACCATTAAACTATATAATAATAATTATATTTGCCCCTTAACATCATAAATGGTATCTCATCATGTATTCAGGTTTAGAATGAAGATTTTCTATATAGGGCAAATGCTTTGCAGTGGAAGTCAAGTAATATGAATTTTAAGTTATTTTTTATTAACCCAAATATCAAATCAAATCAATAATAGTGAGTCTCTTAGAGATTAAGGCATTTGTTATTGTTTTGGAAAATAGCTTCAACTGTTATAGTGGCTAGCAAATTTATTATTATTAATTTAGGTATTAATATCACAAATATCAATATAAGTAATCAATTCTAGATAATACTCCATTATTGACAAAGCAAAATAGTGGTAATGCAGAAGGTTTGGAAAGAGAGCAAAACTACTTTATGAAAGAAAAAAAAGAAATGGAAAAAAAAAACAATTATACAACAATAAAAATGGAATTATAATCTCACTGTTCAATAAATTTGAATGCAAGGGTCAATCATACTAAATGCCAGCCATGATAGTCAAGTCATCTGGAAGAAGGAAGAGAACTTTTAATTAGTTCTACCAAACAATATATTTTGCATCAAAATATAAGGTTACAATATATATATATATATATATATATATATATGTTATAGGACCTATTTATGAATGCAGCTACCATTTTAACCTTGACAGGTATTGGTATATGATCTGTCCAATAACCAGAATTTATGAGTGATCTTGTAATAGGAACATCTTTTGTAATCTGACTGCTAATTATAATGCAATTTCTAGGTTACCACTAGTAATTTGTTTTATGTTATTTACTGCAAAAGTGGATTTTTAGCCTAGTGAGCACAAATTAAGATTTTCTAAATTGATTCTCATATGAATAATATATATATATAATTAGAGCAATTGACTTAAACTCGTGACCTTTTGTATATAAATCATATTATTTTTAATTACCATTTGATTGTATTTAATTATACTTACAAATTTCAAATGGTTTTTTAATTTATCTGCTTTATTTTGGTGGTTTTTACAACTATTATGCTTTTAAAAATCTTATTCTACTTTTAAATGACTTAATTCTTTTTTTTTTATACCTGTTACTGGAAAATGGTTGATATTGTTTGCTTTAAAAAATCGTTCTCATTGCCTTAATACAATTATTGAAGGTATACCAGAGAAGAACAATAAATTATTCCAAAGGAAATTACTTAAAAATTATTACTATTTTTAAACAATTATTTGAAATATGTTTTATCTCAAGTATTTAATTTTTTACTAGTAGTTGTCTGGAGTTTTTTTTTTTAATTTCAAAATTACTTGAAGATTAATGTTTTTAAGCAGATAACTTGTTGGGTTTTTTTTTTATGGAATGAAAAGATTAAGATTAAACGTAGAATTCATTTCTTTAATTAAATTACAAAGCCAAATGGTGATGAATGATTAATCTTTTTTGTATTTTAAAAATAAATTAAGCAAATGTATTTTCTTTTATTACTAATGAAAAGATTAGGATATCGTAAACTCATCATTTTATTTAATTGTAATAAATAACAAGGAACTATTTATGTAATTTTTATATATAAACACATACATTTACTTATTATTAAATATATGATCAAACAGCTATTTTAGATGAATAGAATAAAAAAGTGGCGAAAAAATCATTGGGATGACTAGACAGTATTGGTTGTAAAGCGCCTATATATGACTTATTAGTGTGTTTTAATCTTAAACAGATCTCATAATATTTGAGTCTGTTCACTGTGAACACATACAGTCCAGGCCAACAAAGCAGTATCGGCATCATATATTCTACCTTTCTGGGTTGTTAGTCCCCATAAAAACAATACACATAATAAATTAGTTGATTTCTAATAGATGATGGTATTACAATTTTCTGTGATTATTCATGGCTCTTCTTTGTCTTATAATACTACAAACTCTGAATCATTTTATATCTTAATATCACTTTTCTTTTTACCATCTTTTTAATTGCTACAGATTCAACCATTGCATCCAGATATAGAATAATAGCATTCAACTTTGGATCACACAATTGTAAAACTGGCAAATTCTTCAAATCATTTTCCACTGAATCATCAACTCCCAGAAAGATGACCATGATGGAAATATTAGACTGTGACATGGATCTATTTTGTCATGATTTTTAATTAGAATATCTGCTGCAATATTATCCTTGTTGTTACAGTACAGTATCCTATAATTACATTTTTGAAAGTATAAACTGTGCATAACTAGCCTTTCATTATTCAAATAACTCTGATTAATAAATTCCAAGCTGTGATCTATAATAACTAGACCCAAGCAGATTCTGTCAAAGCTTTTGAAAAGACCATGCTATAGCCAAAACTTCTTTCTCTGCAATGGTATAATACAATTCTGCACTCTTCAACAATATATATTTTTTGATGAAAATCATAAAACACACCCCCTATTTTTTTTTGGAAAATTTTTGGGAATTGTGTAAAATAAAAATTAGTGTTTAAAAATTTGAGTTTATTGTTTTAATTTAGATTGGTGTTTGTTTTTTTTTTTTTTGTGTGATGTGCCAATACAGAAAGTCCTAGCCCAGTAATAATAAAACTGAAAGAAAAATTCCCAATAACTGAATAAAAAATATTTTCCTAAGTTGAATCTGCTGTAGAAATAATCCTGCCATTCACAGTTTTAAGATCCACATTCATGATCTGTAGTGCACAAAATTGGCCCATGCTGTAGTCATGACTTCCACAAAAACTTAAAAGTTGGTTTAATCAATACAAAATCAATCTATGTGGTGAGTTTTATAATACTTTAATGGATACCTCTCTTTATATTACCATTTAATAACAATAATAGTAAAAGAAAAACCTGCATATGTCTTTAAAACGTATTAAAGTTATTTTATTAAGAATTCAAAGTGTTCAATAACTAAGTAAAGGGATTGACATCTTTAAATCCTCAATTGGTGTAATGTACCAATATGAATATATACATGATACATAAGTGTATGTATGTATATGCAAGTTACATAATTTTATAAATAAAATAAGGAAAATAAAATTACATTTCAATATTTAATAGTTTGAAGAAAAAAAAGTTAAAAAAAGTACAAATATTGTGAAATAAGTTAAAATATTAATTATAACTTATCTTCTTTTTCTGTATTTTAATTTAACATATAATTCTTTCAAAAGTACTTTTAATTAGAAGCACTGTTTATTAAAATTTTATAATTAATTGGATCAAATTTGTACAGTATATAATCAGTTATGGAGATAAAATTCCAGACTGATTACATAAACAATATTTCCTAAATTTTCTATGTAATTAAAATCGCAAGATAATAAAAAAAACATGGCTAATTAAAGATAGAAAAATAAAGATCAAAAGAAATGATAACCTGGGTAACAAATTAAGCAATGAGCAGAGTCAGGGTGTATATATATATATATATATATATACTAAAATCACCTATTGTTCAAGGTTGATATTCAGAAGTATAGTAACATATAGAAAAATGTCAGAAAAGAAAAAAAGAAAGAACTGCAGCAGCAGCGGAAAATGCAGAAAGCAAAGAAGCAAAATAAAAGCTGGTTAGTTGACCAAAGAGCCTAAAGCCAGCTAAAATGATGAAATCCAGCATGATGAAACAATCTTTATACAGATTTCTTGGTAGAAAAATACATGGCTAGAACAAAAACTGAGTGTTCATTCTTTTACACCACCTGTCCCCTGTATATAATTAGCCACATGCAGTGATATATATCTTCAACTTGCTTTTGATGTTCTTTATATTCACCATGAATTGTATCTATGAAATCAAACCTAGCTATAATACATTAAACCAGGAGGAATCATCCATCTACCAAAAGAAGCCTGTTAAGAATTTGACAGGAACAGAATGTCAGGTTGATCACCCAGATACTACATAAAAAATCCTAGATAAATATGTTTAGATGTCTTGATAAAACTTTAAATTTTATTTTAAGAGTAAACTTTTAAAATTTATTTGTAGCTACAACTGTTGAAATATAATTTTTATTTGTTAATTTTAAAATCTATGTAAATAAGCACTTGATTGTGTGAAAATATTATAGTTTTAATAAGTTGTCGTATTTCCTATTTTAAATGTTAAATATTTCTCATATGTTTTTTTATCTTTTAATAAGTAAATATAAATTATTAATGTGATTTGCATTTCTCTCTCTTTTACTTTACCTATGATTAAATAGATAATTGTATTTAGATATCTTAAGCTGCCAATCTCGTGTTTGAATAGCTAGCCATGGATCAAGTGCTTGAAGCATGTTAATTTCATCTCATGGGTTCCAGTTAAATTGCTGGATAGTACCTGTAGGGTTTAAACCTATTATAAGTATCCCCATGAAATGTGTCAGCATTTCTTGCAGTAGGGAGGGGTATCCAAACTGGAAAAGTGACCATTGTTTTAATATTTTATTAAATCTCCATCTGATTGGGGATATGATTAATATGTAAGTATTGATCATATTTTACTCCTCTGCTTGATGAACAGGGTCTCGATATAAGGTATTAAAGATTAATATGACCTAATAAAAAATGAATAATAAATAATAAGAAAATAGACTTAGAATAGATTGTAAAGAAGGTAAATCCCATTATAATATAAAAAATGCTAATCTGTTTGGGTTTCCTTACTGATTATTTATAACACAAATAAAATAATCACGTTATTATAATTGCTATTTTAGAAACAACTTACTACTTATGTTCATCTATAAATGAACAAAAACATCTCATTAAGTAAAAGTTTATTACAATTGTTTAAATTTCAATTTAAAGTTATAAAAATTTTATTTCTGGTTCTTTTTTTTATATATATTCACTTAGGTAATAGTATGAATACTGAACCCTACTGTTTTATGGCACTCTTTTTTGCCCAATGCACATCAATATACTGATTCATGGGCCGTCAGTTTTTTTCTCTTTACAGAATACTATGGTAATTTTTTTTTTTTTTTACTTTCTATACATAAAACTTGTATGATTTTTTTTGTTTGCATTTTTAATAAACAAACACTTTGTTTCTATATGGTATGGGGGGGGGGAGTTGCTTTTAAATTATCGACTTTTTTTTTTTTGAGCTTTTTTTGTAGATTTTAAATTATCTGTTTCTGTACATAAGACTACAATCAAAACATTGTTTTTACCCCTTTCTATACATAAAACTCATACTTTTTTTTAACTTTTTAATAAACAAACACTTTGTTTTTTAGATGGTAGAAGGGGATTGTGTTATATATCAATTTTTGCCTTTTTTTGGATTTTCAGCTTCTTTTTTAATTAAAGCCTTAATTAAACAATTCAGTTTTAATTAATAAACCAACAGTTGGTTTTTAGAGGGTGGAGGGAGGTTGGTTTGAATTTTAAGTCTTGTCTTTTAGTATCTTTTGCTGATGTACTGGAAACTTCACACATTAATTTTAAATGTGTTCGAATATAGAATACATAAACAAAGAGATAGATTAACAAAATATACAAATTATTGGAGAAGAGTTGGTTTGCTTTTAAAATATCAACTTTTTCCCTTATCGACTTTTGATTGATTTTGAGCTTTCTTTTTTTTTTGGAGGGGGGGGGTATTAATCAATTCATTTTTAATAAACCAACAGTTGGGTTTTAGAGGATGGAGGGGAGTTGGTTTGATTTTTAATTATCATCTTTTATTTTTTTATTATGAGGTGTGTTTTTTTAAAAATATATTTATGCTACTGAAACCTTTATATGATAGCGAAAAGTTCTTCCTTTATTTTTGAGCTTTTTTCAAAATGCCTTAATTAAACAATTCATTTTTAAAAAAACTTTTATTAGGGGGGCTGGGAATTTTTTGACTCCAACAGGAGATGAGCCGCTAAGTTTTGCATCTGGCAGGAGATGTTCTATTTCTGGAAAAACACAACAGCATCAACTTGTGTGTTCACTTCACTCCCCCGTCAACCAATTTTGAACACTTTCCAGCAACATTTTACTGTTCACACATGGATTCACGTATAAATGTGCCTTTGTGTATGAACTTGGCAGAACTCTGCTGAAAATTCTAACCTTTTCAGATTGTGTGCAGTTGAAAATTGTAGGGAAGTGTGCATAACTGCCTGACAATTCTTAATATGTAATACTAAATCCACTATGCTTTTTCAAAATTTGTCCACAATGAATTTTTTGATAGTTTTGCACCCTTCAAATATGGCCACCATCAAATCAGACCATAGCAAAAGTTAAAATTGTGTTCACTTAGAAATACTGTTGCAAGCCAATGGACATAGTATTTTGTTATGTAATCATAGGATACATTGCCCACTAGGTGGCCTGTTATGGCTCTAAACAATACTGCTGTAGTGTTAGCTGTAAGTTAGTCTGCTAAAATGGTATATTGGTGTGCATTGTGTGAAAAACAATGCCATCAAGTGGTAGGGTTCAATATTCATAATATTACCTTCACTTACACATATACATAACATTACATGACCTTAAAACAATAAAAATACAAATAAAGATAAAATAAATAAGATATATGATGTCAGACATGAATAATAAATATTAAACAAAATCCATACCTATAGAGTTCACACATCTTAAAGTTCTTTTATAAGATTTATGTAAAGAACATCCATAAAATAATATTTTTCAAACATCCAATAATTCTAAAAGTTTGTTTCTTTTTTTAAATATTCAAAGTTATTTAAATAAATATACCTTAGTTATAACAAACGTTGAGATTTTAGACAACAAATAATAATAAATGTTGTTTTATCCATCTCAAATTGATTAAAATGTTTGTTTATTAAATTCAAATCATTATCCATTTGGTAATAATCATTTCCAAATTATTTATTGGAACATAGACACCCATAACATGTTAATTCATAAAATGAAACTTTATAAGCATTTTATAATTTTTTCCAGAATGCACTTAAAATAAATTCCCATAACATTCAGTTATTAAAATAAGTTAAACTCCCAAAAAGAAAACTAACTGCCTTTTGGAGTACATTTTTATTTTCTACTTAGCTTTTTATTGTGTAATTTACAGTAAACATTTTTTAAAAAAATATATTGTTTTATGAAGTTAATTAATGCAAAATGCAGTACACCAACAGTAGTGATAGAAGTATGTAAAGAGAGTGTCCTAAGTACATCATGAACAATTTATATAATTGGGTTACTGATGTAACATTTAGTTCTTTGTTTTAGATACAATATCTAATGATCAACTCAAATTTGTACTTTTTAATTCATTGAATGATTGTTTTATTTTACTTAAAGCTCATTCAAATACAAAACAGCATTCATAAACAAAATGTTTTTATTTATATTTTTAAAAAATCATATTTGAAAACAAAAACTAATAATGCAATAATTTTACCAGTTCTTTCTAAAAAAAAATATGTCTCCTTGTCTAAAAAATTTTATTACATTAAAAATAAAGTTGTTCAAACCTAAGTGGCCCTGGTCTAGACCCTATATGGACTGTGCATGCACATACAATGGCAAACTGCTATTGATATTATTTGACTCATACTCCAAGTGGCTGGAAGTAGTGAAATTCTCATCACTTCAGTTGACAGCAACAACAGAAGGTCTTAGAACACACATGTTTCTAAAAAATAGTGTCAGATAGGGACATAGTATTTCCAGGAAGTGCATTCAAACACCTTTGTACCAATAATGGCATTGAGTAAGTGTATAACCCACCTCTTCATCCAGAAAGCAATGACCAGTCTGAAATATTAGTTCAAGAGACAAAAAGGTTGATAACAAAGACAGATATAGGAAGCTAAAACATCTGCATTTCTAAAATGCTTCTATCACTGCTTTCCACACCAAGTACACCAACAGGAAAGACTGCAGCAGAACTGCTATACAATAGACATTTGCAAACCAACCTGTAAGCCCTGAAACCTGATCCAAACTATAAGGAAAAAGGAAATGACAATTTAAAAGTGCAAATAGGAACTCAGGTACTATGCATAATGTACAATGGATCCACAAAATGAATCCCAGAAGTAGTTATGCAACTGAAAGGGCTTTACATGGTAGTTGCAAAAATGACAGATGGATGTCAACATCACTGCCATCTAAACCAACTGAGAAAAAATCATACAGTAACAGAAGACAACAGCAAACCAAATAAATATCCAGGGACAAGTATGTCAAGCAAAGATGATGACAACCAAACTGTATCCAGCAGCAAAGCAAAGAAAACAACAAAGCAGACAAGTCATCACACAGCATATCAGTATGACTACATTCTCCAGGGCTAATTTTAATGAGGGGAAGAGATGTCATTTCTCTCCTTGACTTCAGAAGTGGACTAGTCTAGATTCCTTCCTTATCTGATTGAATTGAGCATTTATTGCCACTAACCAATGTGTAAACATGTAAATAAACTTAGTCAATGATTAAGATGGACCAATAGGCAGTGATGCTGTCTGAATACAATTACTTTGGGATCTGGAAATAAATAGTCGGTCTTTTTGAAAGTAAGGAGATAATATATGTCTAACCTAAGTGATGGTATGCATTCTCCATTGATGCCATTGCTAACAATGAGCATTTCCCATTACAGCTATTATGCTATACATCTATGCAGTAAGGAAAATCTATTATGAGACTGGAAGCTTCTAAGACTGGAAATGACTCAAGGCAATCTGTCTGGTAAAACCAGAAAAGTTATTAAACAAATTCACAAGGCAGGCTGTTATATACAGCTGGAAGTGAGTTGAGTCTTTTGGACATCACTGGCTCTGCATTAATTGAGATTATATACATGGCAGTATATTTATTGATATTATTTATTACATAAATATATTTAATCCTAATAAATCATTAATTGAACTCCAGCTATTTGCATTTTTATGACTGTTGGTTTATGTCTGTAATTGAGACCAAACACAACAACAACAACAACAACAACAACAATAATAATAATAATAATAATAATAGTAGTAATAATAATAATAATAATAATAATAATAATAATAATAATAATAATAATAATAATAATAATAATAATAATAATAATAATAATAATAATAATAATAATAATAGTAGTAATAATAATAATAATAAACAGATAATCAAACACAAATTAAAAAACTTACAGAAATGTACAACAATACATGCAATACAGTAAAGCAATATGTAGCAATAAAAAAGAAAAAAATATGCCTTACACAACAACATACTTGGACCAGAGCATACATATGGTGGGCATTGGGATACCCATCCACAGTCAGAGTGCCTATGGCACTTGAAATAGATGGCTCTATAACAGCTGGACATAACATGATAAACCCAATATATCAACACTTTAAAAAAAAACTGCAAAAACAGAGAGGGTACATACCAAATGAAGACATATTTGGAGACCCTGAAACAGACACACCAATAACAACAACTGACATTGTATTTCAACTTGCAACAATAACAAACACATGTCACCCAGGACCACAAGGAATTCCCAAATTTGTGTTCAAACACCTTAGTCACTTCACAGCAAAATACCTGTGCGATCTAGCCAATTACATATCCCAAAAAATTTACAACATACAAAGTCTATACCCAATTGCAATGGTTCCATTTAACAAAAAACCAACAGCAATATCATCTTTATCTAATCTACGACCAATTTCAATGGGACCTTTAGGAATAAAAATTCTTGAAAGAGTGATAAAGGAAAAAATAGAACAACACATACTCCCTGTGTTATCATCAGCACAATATGCCAAAAAAGGATCATCCATTGGCCAGGGTGCCTTAATGTACAAAACAATTATCGAAGTAGTAAAAAAAAGAAAGAAATATGCACCAATTATAGTTCAACTAGACATTGAGGCGGCTTTTGACTCAGTGCCTATAGCCAAATTATTAGACGTGCTGAAAAAAACAACAACACCTCCATCCCTACTATATATAATAGCCAATCTGCTACTCAGCCATGAAATTCACATCACATTGAATGGAAAAAAATCACCAGCCTTCAGACCGAGTCAATCCATCCCACAAGGATCCCACCTAAGTGCCTTGCTCTTTACAATATATATAAATCCTCTATTAATAGAGATACAGAAAAAAATAAAAGGCATTCAAATTCCAAACACTGCTTTAAATATATCATGCATAGCCTATATGGACATGTAACCATTTTCCTCCCCTCTAAAAAGAACCTCCCCATATTACAAGAGATAATCAAGAATTATACCTCAAATTTTAATTTAAAAATTAACACAAATAAAACTGCTGCATGGTCAATATACACAGGCAAGCACTGTACAGAGATGTTTAATGGTAAACCATCTGCTTTCCTTGGTTTCCCATTCTACCTTGGAACCAATGGAATGAGGCAAAAAATTCAAAATAAATTAAAAAAAGATGCTGAAAAAATCACAGCCTCACTTGAAAAGTCATACCTGTCAATATATGCAAAGGTAGCACTATTTAATCAACTTATAATTACAAAAATTACATACTATACACCTATAATCAAATTTGCAAAAACATTCATATCTAAAATCTCGTCAATCTGTAACAAACTAATATGGAAGAGAAAGACAGTGGCAATCTCTTTAAAAAATCTGAGCAGACCACCACATAGCAATGGACTTGGACTCCATACAATCAATGTTTTTTACACACAGAAATCAGTAAATCTAATAACAGCAACCATAAAAAGATTTCCAGACCTGGAGTGTGTAATCAGTATAATACCCACAGACAGACCACCCCCTTCATATGGATATCTATCCACACTGATTGAAGAACTCAAGCCAATATACAACAAAATATCACTCAATAATGACAACAAGTATACATACTGGGACATTTACAATATACTACATCCAAACCAGACACCCAATCTACATCCATCAGTTCTTGGAATAGACAACAGGCAACTACTGCAACAATTCAGAAAATGGTCGTTAGAACCAAAATTATTCGATTTTCTACTTAAGCTTAATCTCAATGCTCTACCCACAACCCATTTCCTTAGATTTCGTAGATTCTATACAAATATAGACCCCATGTGTGGGCTATGTCATAGAGAAGAAGAGACACAAGATCATTTTCTTCATTCCTGCAGTGCCCTAGAAACAATACGTCGCACAATGTTTACCACATACAGAAAGGCTATCATTTCAATTGATGAAATAATAAATACATTTAAAAAAGGCAACAACCCTGCTATTCGTGCAGCAACATACAGCCTTTATGCCTACTGGTGCACCAGATGCACTTTTGCACTTGCCAATAACCCTCGATGCCACCCAGCAACATATTCAATAAAACTAGAACTGTTAAGAAAAAGAGACAGCATCCTAGCTCAACCAGATATATTTGCAGCCACATGGTCACACCTGAAACAAAGATCCAGTCTATGAAATATAAAGACCAATAAGATAGATGATGACATTTTCAACATCAGCATTTTTTCCAACTTTAAAAAAAATGCAAGCATAAACTGAACTAAATAGAAGACCAAATTTAAAAACAAGAAGAAAAAAAAGTATGCAGAAAAGATAAAGACTTATATACTGAAAGTTGTAATTTGTTTTTCATTTGTAAAAAATCAATATATGACTCTGTAACTTTTTAGACTCAATAAAGTTTTGCTTTGAAACATTTTTTTTTAATTTAATTTATTAAACATATAATCTCCTTGTGATAAATAAATCAAGCATGGAGCTTAACAAAAATACATGTGCAAATAAAATAAAAAACATTAATATACAATAAAATAATTAAATAGAAATAAAAAGTTTTTGATTATCATCAATTACAATCCAGTTCATAATGAATTTTCTCAAAGTTTTCCTTGATAGGTCATTAACATTAAATCCAATGTTTCTTATAAAAATATTATAAAATCTTGGACCAAGATAACATTTCTGATATCTGCAATGAGTTTTAAAGTACACTGGTTCAAATAATAAATCAAAATCACTTGATCTAGTCACCATTATTGATGAAGAATTATTTTTATTCATTTTTTTGTATTTAATATAATAACACAAAATATTCACTAAAAATAATTGATGAATAGTTAAAACTCCAGCACACTTAAATAATTCAAGTCTTGGCAAATCCAAAGGTTTAAACAAAATAATTCTTAACGTAAAATTTTGTAGTGTTTGCAATGACTTCAAAAAATATGCTGCAGTGCCACCCCATAATGTTATACCATAAGAAAGTCTGCTTAAGAAAATTTGTTTATATATACTTAATAGGACAGATTTATTCAAACAATCTCTTAATCTATAAAAAAGAAAATTAAGTTTTCTTAATTTTACTTGAAGCCAAAGAATATGTTTATCCCAATGTAAATACTCATCCAAAACCAAGCCAAGGTAAGAAATTGTTGAAGTCCTGGTAATTTTCTGACAAGACGTTTTATTAACATAAGGCAATTGAATTAACAAGTCTTTTGCTGGAATATTTTTAAGAGAATACATTATGTAATTACATTTATTAATATTTAGCAGTAATCTATTACTGTTCATCCATTGTGTAATTTTAAATAAATCTTCATTCACAAGTTTCTCAAGTAAACTATATGAAACTGCTGAAGTAACCAAAGCAGTATCATCTGCAAAACAAAAAATGTTAGAATGAAGAGAAAGATCAAGCAGATCATTAATATAAACAGTAAATAACAATGGACCCAGGACTGAACCTTGAGGAACTCCATATCTAATTATTTCAGAATCACTCAAAAAATTATTAATTTTCACAAATTGGCTTCTATTACTTAAATAAGATTTAAACCATTCAAGCATAGTACTCCTTATGCCACAATGGTGTAACTTAATTATTAATATATCATGTGGAACACAGTCAAATGCTTTCCGCAAATCTAAATAAATGCCTATAGTTTTGTAACCTTTTTCTAAAGATTCAGTGATGACTGAAACATGTTCAGATAAAGCCAGTTCTGTAGATCTTCCTGGCAAAAACCCAAATTGATTGTTTGAAAATAAATTATATTTTTGAAAAAACAAAACAATTCTGTTTTTTACACACATTTCCAAAATTTGAGACAATGTTGATAAAATAGAAATTGGCCTGTAGTTTTCCAAACATTCCCTATCTCCACTCTTAAAAATAGGTGTAACAACAGCAGATTTTAAACAATCTGGAAATATACCTGAATCAATAGAAGAATTAAATAAAAAAGATAAAATTGGTAAAAGAATGGAAACATTTTCAATTAATATTTTTACAGAAATACAATCCAAACCAATACATTTTTTATGTCTCATTTTATAAAGAGAATCTAAAATTTCACAATCTTCAATCTCTTTAAAAACAAAAGAATTCAGGATAGATTTCTCATATTGAAAAACATGAGAACTGCAATTATTGTCAAAACTATTCATTAACAATTCCACACTATGTACAAAATATTGATTGAAATGATCAGCTATTAGTTTTGAATTATTTAAAACATCAATAGATATTTCATTAATCTTTAGTCTAGAAATTTGTGAAAATCCTTCTTTAAAAATAAATTTTTTAACAACAGTCCAAAAGTTGCTTAATTTAGTTGATTTTAAAGAATCAATTTGAGTAGAATAGAAAATCAATTTAGCTTTGACTATATCTTTCTTTATTTCTTTATCAAGAACCTTTAGCTGAATTTTTAAATCTTCATTAGCAGGAAACCTTTTGAAAAGCTTGTACAATTTATTCTTACTGTTAACTTTTGATATTAACTCATTTGTAATCCAATCATGTCTCTTCAGATCTTTCTTCTTTATATATTTTATAAAAGAACAATAATCTATAAACTCCTTCATCTTGTCAACAAAGAATGAAAATGCACAATTTACATCATTCAACTCAAAGATTAAATTCCAATCATATTTAGTAATTAAGGATTGCAAACGATCATGAGATAAAAGTTTAAAACACTTTTTACTATGAGAAAAATTCTTTTTAAAAGTAACAACAATTCCTCTGTGATCTGTAAGACACCAATCCAAAAAAGATGTTTTCAAAAGAATATTTTCAGGACATCTAGCAAAGACGTGATCAATAAGTGAAGATGATGAAGATGTAACACGTGTAGGATGAAATAAACATTGAATAAATCCAAAAAGTGACAGCATATTTAAATAATGTTGAGCAGGAACAGAAATTTCACCAGAAATATCAATGTTCAAGTCACCAACAAGAATAATGAATTTATCATTTAATTTAGTAAGCAAATCACCAAGTTCATCACTAAAGCTTTCAACTGTATGACTGCAAGACCTATACAGAGCAATAAGTGTTAATTTGTCTGAACCTAAAATGAAATTTAAAACAAGACATTCAGAAGAATCAAACACTGCATCAATAGAAGTCACACAAAGCACTGATTTATAATAAACTAAAACTCCACCTGACCTATTATTAATTCTACAATTAATAATTGATGTATATCCCTCTAACTCATACAGTCCTTTTTCACATTCCTTAATCCAGATCTCAGACAAAATTATAATATCAAATGAATAATCAAGTGAATGTAAAAGAATTAACAACTCATCAAAGTGTTTCCTCACACTACGAATATTTATATGAAAAATCTTAAAATTTTCAATAGCCAAATTATCTTTTTCTGTAACAGTATTTTTAAAAGATAATCCATGTCATAAATTAGACAAATCCGATTCAGAAACAATCCTAATAGCCCTATCCCCAGTATCTTTCCTCAACCAAATTTTCCCATCTTTAATCCAAACAAATCTATACTTATTTTCTTTAGCCATTGAACGAACTTTCCAAAATAATTTCCTATTTTCAGGCAACAAATCTTCATTCAAATATATACGCTTATCAGCTGTAGCAATGAGCAAAACATCAGATAGATATAATTTAATTCTTTTACCTCCTGACAAGAATAAATCTCTTACCATTTTACTAACAAAATTAACTTTTATTACAGGCCTAAAACTACCTCCATATTTTAATCTATAAATAGAATTAATATAATTTTTATTAAAGTCTGACAATTCTAATTTTTTAGCTATATTTTCAACAATATTAAATAAATTTTCATCATTAGCATAATCAACACCAACAATTTCAATATTGTTTTCTAATCTTTGCTGCTTTAAATAAAAAACTTCTTTTTGCAAATTGCATAACAAAGAATCTTGTGCTTTTACTTTTTCTTTCATTTCATTAAATTCTCTAATCAATATTTTTATATTATTTTGAACTAATTCAAGTTCTAAAGTAAGTTTAGCAAAAGATTGAGATAAGGAATCAATATTATTCTGTAAAACAGGCAGCATATCAAGTTTTCTATTCATCTGCTGAAGTAATTCAAGACTAGAATTATTATCTAAAGAATTAGATAAGGAATCAGAACTAGATCCATCATTTAAAGTCAAATTTAAATTAGTTCCTGCTCTACAATTTTTACACCTCCATAATGCTTTATTTGTAGATGACATATTTTTAAATGTCTTTTCACTTACTGTACTACATTTAAAATGAACATTCCCATTACAACCCAGACAAGTTATAAAATTTCCACCAAAAGGAAGAGCTAAATGACAAGAATTACATTTATCCATAATATTAAAAACCTTAAGTTTTAAAACCAAACAAACAAAAAAATAAAATTAAAACTAATTAAAATTCCAACAGAGATTAAAAAGTAAGATAATTAAGAATCTAAAGTAAAGATAAAAAAAAATCAAAAAGAATAAAATAAATCAATTAATTAAAAAAAAAAATTCCAACAAAGATAAAAAACTAAGATAAAAAAAAAATTCTAAAACAAGATTAAAAAATCAAAAAAAAATGGCTACTTAAAAATAAGTTAAAAGAAATCAATAAAAAAAATTGAAATATAAAACCATTAGAAAATAAAATACATACAAAACAATATCAATAAAATCTTCAAACTCTACTTAATAATACCATCACAAATAGGAAAAAAAACTTAGCCAAATAAGAATTATAGAATTCAAAAATCAGAGAGACAAATAACACATGTTAACTCTACAAAGTCAGCAGCAATAATCCATAATAATAATAATAATAATAATAATAATAATAATAATAATAATAATAATAATAATAGTAATAGTAATAGTAATATTAATAATAATAATAATAATAATAATAATAATAATAATAATAATAATAATAATAATAATAATAATAATAATAATAATAATAATTCAATTCATTTATTTACCATAAAAAACTACAGCATAAAGCCAATTACAGTATTGCACCATAACAAATATATAAATACATAAATGAGTTTAAATGACAAATTATTAATATAATTATGTGCCATATTTCAATAAAAGATAATTAACACATTTAAAAATCTAAAGTAAAATTCAATATCAGCATATAAACAATTATTATTAAGACAATAATAGTAACAAATAAAGGTACTTACGGATAATTTGCCTGATGACGTATTTGACCCACCGGTTTCCCTTCCGGTAGGCATCGACGATCTTTGTATGACAACGTTGTCATGGCAACGAAGTGATTGGCGTGATTAATCCATCAGAGAGTCAATTTTTTTTTTTAAACCGCGAGATTTAAAATTCGGAGAGAGGTTTGGGAAATTTTTTGATTTTTCTGTCTATTGTGATTTTGCTATCCACTTGACACAGAGGGACAGCACGTCAGCACCTGGACTCATATTTGAGCGAGTTTATGTGGAGGCAGTCGTACAAAGCTGATCTTTTCGCTGCAATTTTAGAACATATATCCCAATTCAGTCCTCCACAGTGAACGCTATTTGTAAGTAATTTTAATTTTTTTTATAATAATTATAATTTTAGAATTAATTATATTATTGAATATAGACAATAAGTAATCCAAATGCATGTAAAAGTAACGTCACCATTAATGCCATATTCGCATTAAATCTTTATTTTAAATGTACAAACAATTTTTGTTAATATTTCTTCAATTAATTTGTAATTAATTTTCAATAATTTTTTTAATAAAATTACCAATATACAGTCCGTTTTTAAAATTACCAAATGCTTGTAGAAACTACGGCGTCTTACACCACATTTTATACAAGATGGCGATTAATGGTAGATTCGCATTAACTTTTTTTTTTTTTAAAATTTACAAAAAAAATTTTTTTTTTATATTTCTTCAATTATCAAACTTCCACTTAATTACATTTAATTTGTAAATAATTTTTGGGTTAATATTTCTACAAATATCAAATTATTTTTCGTAAATTCATTAGCCAATGTATGTAAAAGTAGGGCATGTGATCGCAATTAATGGCACATTTTTATGTGATCGCCATTAACGGCACATTTTCCATAATTTTTTGTTTTTATATTTTGTATTGACCTTATTTTGTATTTCATGCATGTAAATTTTCACTAATTTGTTGGGTTTTTTTTGTATTTTTGGGTTAATATTTCTACAAATATCAAATTATTTTTCGTAAATTCATTGGCTATACAGTACGGTTTTAAAATTAGGCAATGTGATCGCCATTAACGGCACATTTTCCATAATTTTTTGTTTTTATATTTTGTATTGACATTATTTTGTATTTCATGCATGTAAATTTTCACTAATTTGTTGGGTTTTTTTTTGTATTTTTGGGTTAATATTTCTACAAATATCAAATTATTTTTCGTAAATTCATTGGCTATACAGTACGGTTTTAAAATTAGGCAATGTGATTGCCATTAACGGCACATTTTCCATAATTTTTTGTTTTTATATTTTGTATTGACCTTATTTTGTATTTCATGCATGTAAATTTTCACTAATTTGTTGGGTTTTTTTCTACAAATATCAAATTATTTTTCGTAAATTCATTGGCTATATTTTGTATTTTATATCTTGTACTACAAGCTTCGCTTGTCAAAAACACCCAGGGCCCCCCCCCAACAACTACAGCGCTACGCGCTGTTATAATTGGCCACATTTTTAAGATTTTTGAATAGTTTTCATGCATGTACATTTTAAATAATTTTGTGGGTACTATATTTTGTATTCACAGTATTAAATTTTCACTAATTTTTTCGTAAATTCATTGGCTATATCTTGTATTTTATATCTTGTACTACAAGCTTCGCTTGTCAAAAACACCCAGGCCCCCCCCCCAACAACTACAGTGCTACGCGCTGTTATAATTGGCCACATTTTTAAGATTTTTGAATAGTTTTCATGCATGTACATTTTAAATATTTTGTATTCACAGTATTAAATTTTCACTAATTTTTTTTTTTTGTATTTTTTTTTCAGGACCAAGAAACATGCTGGTGTTCAGTCGGTGTGTATCACGTGACATTCCTTTTGTTTTTCATCACATGGTCAACCGATGATGTATTGCCCTGAAGGCATACCGATTTAATGTTGCGCTTTTTAACGTGACGTGTTCACGTGATATGCCAAAAAAGGATCATCCATTGGCCAGGGGGCCTTAATGTACAAAACAATTATTGAAGTAGTAAAAAAAAGAAAGAAATATGCACCAATTATAGTTCAACTAGACATTGAGGCAGCTTTTGACTCAGTGCCTATAGCCAAATTATTAGACATGCTGAAAAAAACAACAGCACCTCCATCCCTACTATATATAATAGCAAATCTGCTACTCAGCCGTGAAATTCACATCACATTGAATGGAAAAAAATCACCAGCCTTCAGACCGAGTCAATCCATCCCACAAGAATCCCCCCTAAGTGCCTTGCTCTTTACAATATATATAAATCCTCTATTAATAGAGATACAGAAAAAAATAAAAGGCATTCAAATTCCAAACACTGCTTTAAATATATCATGCATAGCCTATATGGACGATGTAACCGTTTTCCTCCCCTCTAAAAAGAACCTCCCCATATTACAAGAGATAATCAAGAATAATACCTCAAATTTTAATTTAAAAATTAACACAAATAAAACTGCTGCATGGTCAATATACACAGACAAGCACTGTACAGAGATGTTTAATGGTAAACCATCTGCTTTCCTTGGTTTCCCATTCTACCTTGGAACCAATGGAATGAGGCAAAAAATTCAAAATAAATTAAAAATAGATGCTGAAAAAATCACAGCCTCACTTGAAAAGTTATACCTGTCAAAATATGCAAAGGTAGCACTATTTAATCAACTTATAACTACAAAAATTACATACTATACACCTATAATCAAATTTGCAAAAACATTCATATCTAAAATCTCATCAATCTGTAACAAACTAATATGGAAGAGAAAGACAGTGGCAATCTCTTTAAAAAATCTGAGCAGACCACCACATAGCAATGGACTTGGACTCCATACAATCAATGTTTTTTACACACAGAAATCAGTAAATCTAATAACAGCAACCATAAAAAGATTTCCAGACCTGGAGGGTGTAATCAGTATAATACCCACAGACAGACCACCCCCTTCATATGGATATCTATCCACACTGATTGAAGAACTCAAGCCAATATACAACAAAATATCACTCAATAATGACAACAAGTATACATACTGGGACATTTACAATATACTATATCCAAACCAGACACCCAATCTACATCCATCAGTTCTTGGAATAGACAACAGGCAACTACTGCAACAATTCAGAAAATGGTCATTAGATCCAAAATTATTCGATTTTCTACTTAAGCTTAATCTCAATGCTCTACCCACAACCCATTTCCTTAGATTTCGTAGATTCTATACCAATATAGACCCCATGTGCGGACTATGTCATAGAGAAGAAGAGACACAAGATCATTTTCTTCATTCCTGCAGTGCCCTAGAAACAATATGTCGCACAATGTTTACCACATACAGAAAGGCTATCATTTCAATTGATGAAATAATAAATACCTTTAAAAAAGGCAACAACCCTGCTATTCGTGCAGCAACATACAGCCTTTATGCCTACTGGTGCACCAGATGAACTTTTGCACTTGCCAATAACCCTTGACGCCACCCAGCAACATATTCAATAAAACTAGAACTATTAAGAAAAAGAGACAGCATCCTAGCTCAACCAGATATATTTGCAGCCACATGGTCACACTTGAAACAGAGATCCAGTCTATGAAATATAAAGACCAATAAGATAGATGATGACTTTTTCAACATCAGCATTTTTTCCAACTTTAAAAAAAAAAAATGCAAGCATAAACTGAACTAAATAGAAGACCAAATTTAAAAACAAGAAGAAAAAAAAAGTATGCAGAAAAGATAAAGACTTATATACTGAAAGTTGTAATTTGTTTTTCATTTGTAAAAAATCAATATATGACTCTGTAACTTTTTAGACTCAATAAAGTTTTGCTTTGAAACATTAAAACATAATAATAATAATAATAATAATAATAATAATAATAATAATAATAATAATAATAATAATAATAATAATAATAATAATAATAATAATAATAATAATAATAATAATAATAATAATAATAATAATAATAATAATAATAATAATAATAATAATAATAATAATAATAATAATAATAATAATAATAATAATAATAATAATAATAATAATAATAATAATAATAATAATAATAATAATAATAATAATAATAATAATAATAATAATAATAATAATAATAATAATAATAATTCAATTCATTTTATTTACCGTACAAAACTACAGCATAAAACCAATTACAGTATTGCACCATAACAAATATATAAATACATAAATGAGTTTAAATGACAAATTATTAATATAAGTATGTGCCATATTTAATAAAAGATAATTAACACATTTAAAAATCTAAAGTAAAATTAAACATCAGCATATAAACAATTATTAAGACATTAATAATAACAAATAAATAAAAGGGATAAATATAAAACACATAACAAAATAATAAAAAAAAAACAATTTAACAAATATAATAATAATAATAATAATAATAATAATAATAATAATAATAATAATAATAATAATAATAATAATAATAATAATAATAATAATAATAATAATAATAATAATAATAATAATAATAATAATAATAATAATAATAATAATAATAATAATAATAATAATAATAATAATAATAATAATAATAATACAACAAGTTAGAGACAAACAGATCACCAGCCCGGATATTTATGCAGCTACTTGGTCCCTGCTCAGACAAATAGCAAAGTTATAAATAATGGACAATCTAGGTAGATGTTGTGTAAACCAATAAAACAACTTTTACATATGTAAAATTACAACTACAGACTACCCACATAACCATAGCAATCTAAGCTATGTAAAACCCTTCTAACTAATCCACAGCATAAATAAACTAACCTACACCTATGGATTGCCGATGAAACCATGGCAATTCAAGCCAAATAAAAATCCTTGTAACTAATCCACAGCATGACAATTTTAATCTCATGTAAATCAATAAATCAACTTTTATATATGTAAACCTATATCTATGGATTCCCCATGCAACCACTGCAATGCAAGTTATGTAAAACTATATAACTAATTCACAGCATGTTAAAATTTCTGTAATCCTGTGTAAAACAATAAATCTACTTATATATATGTAAACCTACAATTACGGATTGCCCATGTAAACACAGCAATCCAAGTTATGTAAACTCTTGTAACTCTTTAAGACAAATAAAGCTTATCATTGAAACATAATAATAATAATAATAATAATAATAATAATAATAATAATAATAATAATAATAATAATAATAATAATAATAATAATAATAATAATAATAATTATTATTATTATTATTATTTTTAATTTTTAATTTATTAAAAATATAATCTCCTTGTGATAAATAAATCACGCATGGAGCTTAACAAAAATACATGTGCAAATAAAATAAAAAATTTTAATATACAATAAAATAACTAAATAGAAATAAAAAGTTTTTGATTATCATCAATTATAATCCAGTTCATAATGAATTTTCTCAAAGTTTTTCTTGATAGGTCATTAACATTAAATCCAATATTTCTTATAAAAATATTATAAAATCTTGGACCAAGATAACATTTCTGATATCTGCAATGAGTTTTAAAGTACACTGGTTCAAATATTAAATCAAAATCACTGGATCCAGTCACCATTATTGATGAAGAATTATTTTTATTCATTTTTTTGTATTTAATATAATAACACAAAATAATCACTAAAAATAATTGCTGAATAGTTAAAACTCCAGCACACTTAAATAATTCAAGTCTTGGCAAATCCAAAGGTTTAAACAAAATAATTCTTAACATGAAATTTTGTAGTGTTTGCAACGACTTCAAAAAATATGCTGCAGTGCCACCCCATAATGTTATACCATAACAAAGTCTGCTTAAGAAAAATTGTTTATAGATACTTAATAGGACAGATTTATTCAAACAATCTCTTAATCTATAAAAAAGAAAATTAAGTTTTCTTAATTTTACTTGAAGCCAAAGAATATGTTTATCCCAATGTAAATACTCATACAAAACCAAGCCAAGGTAAGAAATTGTTGAAGTCCTGGTAATTTTCTGACAAGACGTTTTATTAACATAAGGCAATTGAATTAACAAGTCTTTTGCTGGAATATTTTTAAGAGAATACATTATGTAATTACATTTATTAATATTTAGCAGTAATCTATTATTGTTCATCCATTGTGTAATTTTAAATAAATCTTCATTCACAAGTTTCTCAAGTAAACTATATTATAATAATAATAATAATAATAATAATAATAATAATAATAATAATAATAATAATAATGATGATGATGATGATGATGATGATAATTATTATTATTATTCAATGTTTATTAACATGTAAGCATACAGTACAAAAAGACCAAAAAGTTTACATTTGATTGTTTTTATAGCTTAATAACTGTTGAATTGCTTTTTTAAAGCTATTACTTGACAAATGAAAAATATCTACGTTTTTAAAATATTTAAAATCTGGCAATCTAACCCATGTAGATTTTTTCAAACAGTCTGAATGAAAATTAAGTATATAAAAGAGTTCAGTATTTTTACCATTCAGCTTGGGGATCCTAAATTGTATCCTTGTCTTCAACTCAGAAACATCTATTTCCCCCTTCACTATCTTTTGCAATATTAAAATGTCACTAACAAGTCTACCTAAATTACCTGATTTTTTTAAGCAATATTAATTTTCAAAAATGTATGTTCAAGACTTTGAATCATATTAATATGTGAAATTGTCTCTACATTACATATAATAGTTTCATAATGAAGTATTGGAATCACTAATGTTGTAAATAACATCAATATAGTATTTAAATAAAACTTATTACTCATCCTCAAAATAGGACCTAATTCTTTATGTGCTGTTGTCACACTATATGAAACATGCTCTGTAAATGATCCATTAGCAGAAAAAAATATTCCCAAATCCTTATGACTAATATCTCAGGGAATATGCTTATTATTTATTGCATAATTATATAAACTTTTACCAGATTTCCTAGTAAATGTTACAATTTTACATTTGCTAGCATTCATAATCATACCATTTTAATACACCATATATGTAAATATTCTAACATATTTTGCAGTTCCAAATGATCTGATGAACTATAAATTGTTTTAAATATTTTTATATCATCATCATAACAAAGAATATTCTTACAATTTATAAAACAATGCAAATCTAAAGTAATTATTGCAAATAAATAAAGTCTTAATACACTACCTTGTGTCACTCCACAAACAGGATAAATACAATTTGACCATTCATTATTAAAGAAAATATAATGATGCCTATTCAATAAATAAGATTTAAAAAGTTCAATGAAATTTTTAGATAATCCATATGCAGCCAACTTTAATAACAAACCCCCATGACTCACTCTATCAAAAGCTTTATTTAAGTCCATATATATATATATATATATATATATATATGGACTTATATAAAGTATATATATTGTACCTTCACTTCCAGAAAATATATATTAATCAAAAATATGACTAGCTCAGATAAATGGTTATGCTTAGCTAAAATGTGTATAATTATTATTAAAGATATTCTACAATTCTGCATCTTATAAAATCAGTTCTAATTAACAAAATATCAATATGGTATGATGTTATAAACTAAATAAATAAATATTTACTAAATCATGAGACTATGAAGTGAGCTTACAATTGGTAATAGGAATTTACATTGAGCCCCTGTCCCACAAGACACTACCTCAATGACATAATACTATTACCTCTTTATTACATCAACTGATACATCTATAGCACTCCTATGTCTTTTATAATAATTAACTAACTAAAACAATAGTAATAAATAGATTTTAATCTTTTATCAAAAGAATATAATTAAAATAATCTCAGATTCTTTTAATTAACTTAAAGTAATTATAATTCCGGCAGATAGGCATGATAAGGGATTTAATATCAAACCTAACTACACTTTACTTACAATAATAATAAATAACTAATAATAACAATCTCCAGGTATAAGTTAACCTTATTTATTTTCATTATGCTACTAATCATTAAGAAATAATTAAATAATGTACATGTCATTCATCTTCATATAGTATCTTAATTAAGAATATGAAAAAATCTTATAATTTAATAATATGTGGCAATAAATAATATTATACTCTTATGTAGTGCATTATAATTATTTTTTGACCATCATAACAATAATATGTTAATGTCAATGAATTTATGTAAAATCATATTAAGAACATACTGTACTTCTTTAAAAAAAATAATTTAATTCATATTGTGCAAATATTATGGTTTATTCAAATTATCTGTTGTCATATGCTGTGGTGCATTATAATGAATTTGACACATTTTTAAAACAATTTAAACAAATTTATTCACATTAAACTTTAATAAAACACTTTATATACAATATGTACATTCCAAGTGGAAAATAAAATAAAAAATGAAAATTTTATTACATTATTTCCATTACCCCAACTTACTCAACTATTCTAGACATTTATTAAAATTTTGAAAAATCACAGTTAATAGAATTTAGGAACCTGCATTTTTTTAAAAAAAAATCATTTAATATCAAGTATTACTATGTGATGCTTTTATCAAAAAATATATATATATTGTGCCAGTCCGTGTATAATGGCCATGCACAAAATGGCTGTTTGCTGAAGATTCAGCAAAGCTTACATGTATCACATGAAAATTATAATTTTAATATGATTTATTAAATTATAATTCAGAGGGGAAGTGGGAGGTATGGATATAGTACATAAATAAATGGGTTTGGGCTATATTATATTCTTATTATACCCACAGTACAAGTGTATGCAGTGTATATATGTTTTACTAATTTATTCAACTAGCAAACCTGTCTAAAAAAAAGGGAAAATAAGTTGTAATATTTGTTTATGTGTACAACAGTTTTTTTTTTGTTGTTGTAGCTTACTACTTATAAATGTTCGAACACACATATATAGAAATGCATTTTTATTTTTTATTATTTTCCTAAAAAAAAGAAAAGAAAATTCTAAATAGTTAAAAATTTTTGCATTTATTGGAATTTATCTTTTCTAATTGTTAGAATGAGAGGGTTTGAAATTAATTAATTAAATTTGTAAAAGAAAAAAACCTTTTTGCTAATTACAATCTACTTTCAACCGAAGAAAATGTTTTGTATAAGAGAATTTTCGGTTGATCGTGAATAAAGATAAAATAGATTTTATCTAAGAAAGGAATGTAAGCACAATGGGTGTCAAGTACTCAATATGGAAGCTTGCAAAAGTGTACTTTAATAAATAAAAAGGTAAAAGAATGTAGAAAGGTATATGAAGGTATAATTAAATTTATTATTAGCTGATGCAA